>LYUA01000092.1:410911-430133 GCA_002093875.1 Calopteryx splendens
GGGGGGGGAGGGAAGAACTTCTAGGGTTATGGGGGGATCGGAGTAAAGAAGAAATTTGAAGTAAAAATATTTTGTTCCTTGTATAACATTTAATTTTGGAAAATTTTTAGAATAATTTTTTACTTCTCTGCCTGGGGACAGTTGTGAGAGGGAAAGATTTTTGTAATGATAATAGGAAATTATGGATCGGCAATATTATTAAATCATAATTCCTTTTAACCTGTTTTCCAGGTAGGTATTAGGTGTATCATTTTCTGTAAAGCAATTTAGCTGTATTAATGAGTATCCCATTATCAGGCATATAATCCAGTATCGGCATAAATTTACTTGCAGCTGAATAACTGCGAAATCCATCATAATGCAACTAAGTTTCCTCTTCAATTTTACTAATACTTTTCGTCTATTTATTTAACGTTATCTCAAAGGGATAAATGTTACGCTGAAAATTATTTCCGCGTATCTAAAGCTTACTATTTACCTCACTAAGGCACTTTAAATTGGACTTCACAAATTAACCGGTGAAGCGAATTTTTTATTCACAGGGCCATTGTGTTGACTTTATAAGACGAATCAGTCGTTCCCTAGTGTAGAAAAAATAGTGTCCCCTTCTCATGTGATGCATCATCCCGCTTGAATCTTTCCGCGGCAGGTCCTAAGTATCCCGTTATCCGTCAAGCGCGCACACGTTTTCCCCCAAGCGAGAAACCCGTGACCCTCCCCTGCCCCCTCGCATCTCTTCCGCACCACTTTCCCCTCAACACAAAAGGCACGTCCCGTGATTCATATTTCAGTTCCACAGCCTCATCTCCTGACCTCCCCCCTCCACCTTAATGTGACCCTCTCCCTTTCCGTGTGATGGCAAACATCACAGGCAGGCACTACCCACCCACCTGTGAAAATATCCACCCCTTCCTCCCTCCACCTCACCCTATTCCACCCGCACTTAGATCCAATTGATTTCTTTCCGTCTTTTAAAAAAGTTCCTTCCTCTCCCCTTTCATTTCCCGCTTTTTGAAAGGCTCACCCCTTTTTCGTCCCCCCTCTCCTTCTGCCCTTTTTGAAATTCTTTGCCGACTCGTTTGTGGATAATCCAGTGTGCCTTATATAAATACCTCATCATAAAGGCATAATTCCATTTTAATTCGGCACATTCTGCAAATCTACAGTTCCTAAAATGCCTTAGTGATTACTAGTCACTAAACTTCATGAACGCATAGTGTGGAGCGCCGCCTAAGGAAACAAGTACGAGTATCATAAAGATGTGGTCTTGTCTGAAAAAGATCATTATAATCTGTAATTTCATGGAAAGTATTGTGAATACGGTTGGAGGAATACGGTTGGAGGAATGATATATTCCCTTGGAGGTGCTTAACTTTACAAGTGACGTCGAATCCTTGTCCGAAAATAATGAAAAAATATAAGAATCATAGGAAAATCGAATAGCTTCGGGAAATCATCTTTGCATCGTGCTATATAAATTTAGTACCCCAAAAGGAGATGGAGTCACTATTATGTCAAAACATATGTCCTGAGAGGAGTAAAAGGCCTTTCAAATAGAACTTCTCCTCCTCCTTAATGGCTGGTGTCCAAATTCAAACGTCTCGCATCCTTGCGGTCGCTTTATGGAAATATGTTACTTATAGAATAACTAATTCCCACACATAAAATTCCTTTATGGTGAAATGTTAACCCAGCATTTCGCAAGCATCTTAAATAACTGCAAATTTCATATGAAATTGTTTTGGTGGAGATAAAATAAGGTTTAAATTTTCTGAAGCAGTAACTGGAAGCTTTTAGTGCGGTCGACAACCACACTTGGATTCAGAAAGAAGGAAGAATTCCGCTTTTTTAAAGTGAGTCTCTCTTTGTTCCATGGATGGAGAACGCTCAAGGGTTTGAGATACCTTCCTAGGGTGGTCTCTGAGGAATTTTATTTCTCCATCCTGCGGCGGCCTTTGACCCGTGCTCGCTAAGAGTCCTTCATCTAAATCATTTCGGGGGGCCGGACGTTTATCCCACCCGAATGACCAAGAAATCGGTATGCTGCCATGATATGCCGCGAGGGTTCGGGTGAAGAGCAAGGTTTTTTGTAGTGGTCGTGGGTTTTCGGGTTCCTCGACACCGCAAAATGTCCCCCTGGTATGGAGAAGCCTTTAACGTACTACTGTCCACAAAAGGGCCTATGTAATATATCAAGTCGTGTCTCGTTTCGCGCGGTCGTTGATCGTGAAACCCGATCCGTGGATAGGGCCCAGTAAATTTAGTTATAAATGGCTGCGTTACGCAGCGCTGTTACTTTCGATGGCCTCGTGCGTTCGGTCGTGATGAGGACTTCGCAACCTTGGGCCTCATGGTCGTATGGAATGGAAAGAAATCAACTGAGTTAGGGGTTTTCGGAGAGGCAGGTGTTTTATGAGAGGCCAGGCGGAGAGGGTGGCGACGTCGGGGCTAAGAGAGAAAGGGGACATGAAGGGAATGTAGGGAGCGGGAGGGACTCCAAATCGAGTGGGAGTAAAGGGGGTTCGTTCGACCCTGTCCCGTCTAAATTTAAGCTCCCTCTCTCTCTCTCTCTCGCCCTCGCATGTGCGTTGACGCCTTTGACCTTCCCAATGCCCTTCCGTCGCAGGGACAGGCTCCGCCCCCCCCTTCTCCCCCCACATCCTCCCTTACTTGTTACCCCAAGCATCACCCTGCCTCCAACCACACCTCTCGTTCGCCTCAACCCTTTCGGCCAATCTGGAGCAACCCCACCTCATTCTGTACCCACAGGCCATTTTCTATGAGCCGAATTTAAAGCTCTGATGTGGAAAAAGTTTATCCTTTTTGCCATGTGAACAGGCTGATAATATTATTATTATACCTATCGTGATCAATAGTTTGCAACCCTTCTGGACGCGTGGGATGTAGTATCTATTGGGCTTGAGCAACTGCTTAGTTATTTAACTATTCGTTATGTAATAGTCTGCTAGTACCAACTGTATGCATTCGTTGAACGGTATTAAACAGCAAATTAATAGCGCAAATATTAGGTATTTCGTTAATATTTTGGGTATCCTTTTGAATATAGCATATTGAACAACATATATAAATTCAATTTATCACCAGGAGCTAATGCAAATGTGTATTTTTTAGAATTAGGAAAGTTACAGTTCGACCGATACAATTAATCGCTGACCGTTGACATTTAACCTTCCCCCAACTAAGAGCGTAGGTATGCCTTTCATTGATTCATAAGGAATGATCCTGTCATTTTTTCTCCATGAAAAAAATATCAAACGGCTCATAAGTCAGTTTAATTTTTAAACTAAATTGAAAATATTATCACAGAAAATGTGTTGTGGTTTAGGGATATGATAAATTTATTACATTTTACGTTCCCATTGCTGGCGCACAAATTGGAAATAAGAACTGTGCATCATGACACCGCAGAATAGTTTTTTTTGTGGTACACTAAACTGCTCTGAATCTTACAATTTTTTAAGATAATTTTCAATCTTATGTACTTGGATTAAAAACATTAATTCACCTATTATATTCTTTACAGTATTTTAACCCTTTCAGAACTCCGTCATGCGGATCTGCTTCTTTAAATATGGTGTGCCTTTACAATTGTTTAATCTGTATTTCTTAAAATTAATTTCAGTTTTATGCTAAATAATTATCAGCACGAGGTGGGTAAATATGTTATCACAATCTACGTACCTTAGCTAATTTCAGTTTCAGATCTGAACCTGTAGAGTATTGCATTACTAGTGTTACTCCGGTATATGCCATTATAATGATAGGAGATTTTCGAGAACAGAGATTGGTAACGGACCAAAGTTTAACATAAGTTACTCAACATGTGAGTGGTAGATGTCGTCTTTTTCACTACTCCAACGCGTAAGGTTATGTTAAACCGCCTAGCGGAAATGTCTAAACGTAGGGAAAAGATTATAATACATCCCATGACGTTGGTTAAAAATGTTAGAATTGAATATCTGATATTTAAGTGGACTTCTTATCACGGCAGGCTTATACAGAATAATTTAACTGTATAATCCATAACTCGCTGGAATTTCAGAATCTCCGTGACGAACTAAGCTGAGACATTTAATAATTCAAGGATACTATTTATCAGGTCCAGGTATCTAGGTACTAAGAAATACCTAGGATTCTTTCCCTAAGGTACCAGTGGCTAGAATTAATGCCCTAATTACTGGTGCCTAGGTACCGGCACCTTGTACCTTTATGGTGCACCGGTACCTTGTTTTCTTACCCTGGGCACCATTCCCCTAAATATTTTATGATGCCAACAAAACCAGGGATTTATACCAACACCTGGGTACCGAGATATACCAAGAATCTTACCCTGGGCTCTATCCACAACTATTTCGATACATAACCGGTATCGACGTGATACCGTCAAGGTCTCCCCGGGCGTCATCATCTAAAATAAAATTTTCTTGAAATTTCACGACTTTGAGCATATATCTTTATTTTGTAATCTTGGAAGAAGTTATTTCCTTGTTCTCCCTACGCTTGGCTTACCCAAACACAGCCTATTGGTCCGGTTGAGGTTCCATATTTTGGCAAACCAATCCTCTCCTTCGCCCACTCTACCATCTCCTATATCCTTTTCCCCGCAGTATTACTGCCTCCCTTGCTAATCCAATCTATGGCCGCCACTCCCAATCTCTTCACCCCCGCCCTTCCTCTTACACCCCACCTTTCCCTCCTCCATGCTGTATCTTTATTCACATACCAAGTGCTTGTCGCAAACTCTGTGTGTATCCTATGATTCATTGTCACGGATGAACTTGTTGTGCAAAGGATTCAGATTCTCAGTTTTCAGCGTAAATTACTCCGTAAAAGCTGTTAAGGCCCCATTGGATGTTCTGTGCTACTGCTCTCTGTCACCATGACAGGACTCAATTAGTGAACAAAAAATTAACTCATTATTAAATAAAATATTTTGATATTGAAATAAATCATAGCGGGGTGATTCGCTCCAGAAGTTAGATCAATTACATGTAGTCCAAATTACATTGTCCAACTGGGCTCCAAGCAAATAATTGGAGAAATTGTTTCCCAATCAAATTTATTACAGAAATCCTTGTTTTTCAAGCTATGCAAAAAGCAGGCGTTAACATGTAGATCCCAATCCTTAAACCCAATTCCTTAAAACCTTTCCATTTCATTCTACCCGATCATCGAGTGGCTTGAAGGACATATATAAAAGAATTAGTCCGTTATGGTAAAACAGATCAAAGTTGAACGTGTTTTTAGCCGTGTTTTAGTGGTCTTTGTGCGAAACCTAGCCCATTTCTATCAAATCTATTTCATGTGTAAAAATTCTAGGTGCTACATACTTTTACGTGACCTGAATGACCTATTTGCACCAAATTTTCCAATTTAAGAAGTGAATAACTCTATTGCCTGTGTAATTTCCTTTCCTTGCTGTTCCTGCCTCTCATCCTTGTTTCGCCAACAGTTTTTATAATATTAAGAACTGAATTAAAGCGCTTGATGAATGAAAGCTCATGAATAACTCATAGGGTCGTATTATAGATCTTCTTTGGGTGACGAAAGCGTAGTAATGTCCAGGAGGATAACCCCGTCGTAAATCAGGCTTTTTCATTCTTATTCAATCCATTATGTACCGAATTGGATCGATTTCCTTACTCTCTCTCTGTAATCGGACTTAGTTCCTTTTGAATTTGTCTTTTGCTTTTCTGACCCTCACTGCTTTGTTTTATCAATGCAGATCATTTATTAAGGTTATCATATTTTTATTTTTTTTTTACGAAGAAATGGTTTCGCCAACGCCAACCAAACGAATTGGTTCTTAGATGTTCGCTCAAACAAGCGGAAGCAGCGAAGTGCGTGAGTTCGATCATCGAAAGGTTTGACGATGGATCCAACCTAGTGAAATTGTATGGAGGAAGTTAACCATTCCATGCATAATTAGTTGTACATACACAATGAAAGAAAATTATCGTTTGGCGTTAGTAAGGAATGGAAATCACTGAAAACCTGTTTTTGTGGCGCATTTTGTGTAATCAAGTGATAATATTTTTATGGAAAATATTGGTTGCTAATGCTAATATGTGTTAATTTACTTCAAACTACATGTATTTATTTCTATTTGTTTCAGCTTACTATCATGCGAGGTCAAATTTCAAAATGAACTCGAAAGCACCAAGTGAAGTCGATATCGCACAGCTAATTGTTTCACGCCACAGACAATGATAAATTTAAGTAATCCGAACGCTTTCGTGTTTCTACTTAAAACAAACCAAATATATTTAAGAATAATACTGGATATGACCTTTCTTGGGATTGGCGAATATGACACTAGTTCACGATTCAAAAGTTAAAAGGCGTGGATGGTGAAATGTAGTAGGTTGGATTATCTTGCTTAAAGTCATTATCAATTTCGTAAAAGGCACTTCGATTTATTTTTTCCCTCCCGCTGCCCGGAAAAAATTCCATTTTCGCCCTCAACCCCACCATGCTCCCCGCCACTCAAAGCCTAATCGTGAACTTGGGTAGGCCTGCGCTCAAGAAACCAATTTTCTCAGAACCACTCAGCTTGATCTCATTTAAACTGTAATAGAATTGAAACAGTCACTCTCATAAGTCGAGGTCGACCATCGAGAAATCGACCCAATATTACTCTTTCCGTGAAAATCCTCATGGGACTCTATGATTTCATTTTTTAGTCATAAAAGGGAACCTAGATAAAAAGGGAGCTTAAATAAAGTGCGCGGCGCTTTTTGCGAGCCATATTTAGAATGGGACATAATTTGTTTATTGTGTAGACTGTGTATCTGTAGACTGTACTCGTTACAATGTATTAAAAAAGCGCATTTGCGCTGGCAGTGAAGAAAGATAGAAAAATTTATTTTTCGGCACAATTTACAAACTTCCTCTGTCGTTCAACAGTTTTGAAACTAATCTAGCTCTAGCGCTAATAGTTATGATTATAAGTCAAAATTGTAACTTCTTTAATATCCTTTAAATTTGGTTTTTTTGGTTGTGTATTTTCCAATCAGATCTAATGGTACTTATTACTCTTTTTCTATTCTGCCTATTTATTTCATTATATACCAAACGTAATTTTAAATAACCTGCGATCTAAAGCCATAGTTCTCTATCTTAGAAATCCAAGATTCTGTACCATTTAAGTAAGCTGATTAATTTCTTCATTAATATTTTCTTTGCGTCTAATCACGAAGCTAATCACATTATTTCCCTCCTTTCCCTAATGCTTCTTTTTAAAACACAATTATTCCCAATTAATACATTTTTGTAAAGAATAACGTTGATGATATTATAAAATATACGTTTTGCTTCTTTCACTGTATTTTGATCGCAATAATTAGTTTTAGAACTGGAATTTTCATTAACCTCCCACAATAACGTATAGCGAGCTGCTTTATTGATCGTGACATAACGATGCATTAGAAAAACAATTTTTAATTTTTTACGAGAATTCTCCTCGATGGAATGCTTTGTATCAGCTTAACATTTTATTTCTTGTATTCGCTTCCTTGATATGGGGTTGTTGACCTAAATTGTAGTCCTCTACAAAGCAAGAAAAGTTAAAAAGGTGGAAATCATCTAAAGGGCCCTGCTTTAAGCTACATTTGGGCCCATGAAATTAACGTAAATGCGTAGACATTCAGCGTAACTGCCGGCTTTTCCTCACGGCCTCTGCGTTTCCTCTTCACATTTCCACGCAAATTCGCCATCTGCTTCATTTCAAGCCATACCGCTTGCGGCATACCGCTATTCGTGGTCACTCTCAAATACTTTGCGCCAACTTTCCGGAATACGATTACCGCCGACTCTTGGCCATAAAAGTCCTCCGTTGGGTAGCAAATTGTAAATCTCGTCTCCTCAATCTTTCCCCTCGTTTATTTCCCTTTCCTCTCCTAACGCACGCGTCCGCGCGAGGTTTCCCTTCCATTTTTTTTAGTTATACCGTGCGGGAGATCGGAGAAAATTTCCCGAAATGCAGTCAAACGTTGAAACTGGCTCCATAAACTCACGGAACGACCAATTTGCTCATTTTTTTTCCTCCGTGGAAGTTTGGAGGAGGTCAGGAACTTTCGGTTGGAGTTCATAACGACGCGTATTTTCCCGTCTATCCCCTTTTATCGTTGGTTAGAGAGAGTTAGCACAGTTGCGTGGGTTAGAGAACAGAATTTTGGCAAAAAAAACCTGGCTTAATCGTGCTTATGTGGAATGAATTTAGGAACGTTCCACTTGTTTAAAGGTCTTATCGCTTCTTCAGGTTTTGCAGTTAAGTGCTTTAAATTGACAAGTGAACCTGCTTGATTCGAGGAAGATGAAAATTTGTATCATGACATATATTGTAATATAGGCAACCTTGTGATACTCGTGTGTTCCGCACGTCGTCTAACGTATAGTCTCAAGGATACTTTCTTATTCTATGTCCCGTTGGCCTGAAATTCCTAAATATAGCGTGAGTCTCTCAATGTTGGCCATTTAGATGCAGCAGTGTGCGTGAAAATTTAGAAAAAACTGCCCACAATTAATGATTGCCTGCAATTAGTAATAGTACGATTAAATCTACCTCCCGGAAAATACCGGGAAGAGAAGACTGAAATTATCTGTTTTTAATTGGCAGTGTGTGGCGAAAATGGAATCGTATCTAGTTCTTATTCATGCACAGACGATTTCAACTGTAAAAACTGTAATGGTGGATATTATATTTCTTCAGTAAAAACAGCCCGGAATTTAAGTCAAGCAAATAAACTGCACTAATATTCAGTTGCATATTTTGCCAGAATTTGAAACTAACATCAATTCCCGTGCGATGAAATAACTTGATTCGACGAAGTGAACGGGGAATATAAGTTGAGGTGACACAGTTAACATTAGTTAACCATTCATCCTAAAAAAATATTTTATGAGACTTTTGTTTATTGCTAATAACTGAATTGCACTTGTCTGTGGAGTTATTTTTTCTCATTCCTAGATGTCATACTCAGTATCCATGCCATTCAGAGTTTCAATAGTTCTTTTATCTCCGAGAGCAAGCGGGGGATATACATATTTCCACTATTAAAAAATTCAAAATAATTGCGATTTCATGAGATTCTTCGCGCCATTACGTCCATTCGTGGTAAATGTGTTAATTTCACTGAAATTTTACTGGAATTTTAAAAACCTTTTTCTATTAAAGCCACCATAGAGATGCGTACAATAGAATAGTCTTGCTGAAATCTTTTCACATACAACGAGCTCGTAGCTCATCCTTCTCTGCGCCACGGCCCTTGAAGGGCCTTGGCTTCCCTCATCACTGCACTCCAGTCTTTTCCATCCTCTGCTCTTAGCCTTCACCTTCGTGGCCCAAACTTTCGTAAATCGTCTTCCACATCTTCCAGCCATCGCTTTCTTCTTCCACCTGATTTGCTGATCAGAATCTTCTTTACCATCCCCTTCTCATTCATCCTTCGTACATGTCATCTGATTCACCCAGGTACTTAATTCGTCTAGATTTTATTACCATCACTATACTATAGTGGAAGGGGAATGGAAGCTACTAGGTGTAATACGCGAGGTATGTAAAAACACAAATAGAGGAAATATTAAGAAGTGTGGGGTGCTGGGTCACAGAAGGGTCATAGGATGGAAAATATTAAATAAGTGGGGAAGGGCAAGGAAGAGAATAGGCTTTTAGGACGGTATGACGGCAGGTTGAAAGTTAGAAGAACTGAAGAAGTAAATGATGTAATGTATGTAAAAAGAGGTTCGCCCAAAGCGTATATAGGAACCTCCATAATAGTTTTTAATGGTCCGCCCAAAAACCTGCTTTTAATAGGCAATTAACCTTGGTGATATATGGTTGTTTGTACAGTTTTTTTAGAGCATGATCATCAAGTTTCTGTCTTCTAGCGCTGCACCATTTATCTTTCTTAATATTTTCCTTTCGCGCCTTCTGAGTAGTTTATTATCACTTTTAGTGACTGTCAATTTTTCCGCTCCATTCGTAACTTTCGCGCGCAAACTTATATTAAACATGAGTTTCATTTTCCTTCTCTTATACTCTCGATGTTTACACGTTTTGTAATGCAAAAATGTTTTTTTTTCCTTTATTAAAACGGATAGTAATATTCTAATAAAGTTAAGGAAACCAAATGAATCAAAAGATAATTAAAAATTAATGCATTCATCACTATGTAATGTTAAAGGAGAGTACATATATACTAAAAAATGCGACTACCAGCTGATGCTTAATACAGTTTTTCAAGCTTTCCACAAAATTAGACGAGGCACGCCTAATATTTAGACCTTTAACGTTTCTTCCTAAATAGATGTCCCTTAAGGGTAATGAAGTTATAGAAAAGCGCTTAAAAGCGTGCAACGCTTCTAGCTTATGGAAAATAATTTATGTGGGTTTGGAAAATATATGGTTTTCTTCTTGAACTTTTTTGCATTACATACGAGACGATTATTAGAGAATCTAGTGCCATAAATGGCTCCGCACGTTTCTTTCTCCAAAATACGATGAATATTGGAAGGGATAGTAACAGGACGATTTAATTACGAAAAAATGTTTACTCGCCTAAACATATCTCGTCTCTTCGATGGCAGCCATTTTTTCTATTTTTGTTTGGTCTTATATTGGGTTCGAAATACATTTATTGCACTTCCCATTATCAAAGATCAAGAGAAACAGTTTTTTTCCTCTTGAATACTTCATGAGGTTAAAATTTTTTATTGCAAATACACTCAAACATATTCGTTGCTAAAATGAAAGAAGTTCTAAACGTGAGGTGTCGGCGTCCTCCTAAGTTTTTAGAAAGACATCCTGAGAATGTTGTAGATAAACAGAGGAAACATATTTTTGAAAACATCAAAAAGCTCATAGGTATGACAAGATCTTACCTATAGCGTGTTGAATAAATGCCTAGAATGTCACAAGCAAATACTTAACTAAAAACAGTTTTTTGCATCATCAGAAAAATTTTACGATTTACGTGTCTTCGTTTGAGACATCGCGGGCTCCAGTGCCTAGCTCCAATTTCTAGTTACAAAATAATAAGCTTGCACGTACTTCTAAATCGCACAGAAAAACAACAGTTTGAAGTATTCTAATATAAGGTTTTTATTTTACAACAGTCTTGAAAATTTTCAAACTGCTCGTTGCTGTTCTACCGAGTGCAGTCTGGAATTTCCATTACTTCAACTGCATCTAATTTTCAAAAGGGAAGTGTTTTTTTCTTGAAGTTAATAGCAATTATTTTGTAATGTTTACGATACTTGTAACCATATCCAATATTACACTTTAAGTGCGAATAATCCGTATTCACAATGGTATGTTATCCTCCTTGACTGAATAATAATTATTTCATCAAGGGCGCAAATCTCATTGGCCCCATTGTAGTCAGGCTGATTTAGCTTAACGTTCGTATTTTTTTCAAACTATCGTCCTATGCGTCCGGCACAACTACAGGGAGGCTCACAGTTTATGCTTCATATATGCACATATATGAACTCTCAGATTTATGGGAATGTTAGAGGGCCGGTGCACCTATGTATTGAGAAATTGGTCTAATCGATAGATAAAAGTAATTAATGTCTTTGAGTACCAATTGCAAACACATTCGTAAAACATAATAAAAACATGCTGGTTGGATTAGCCGGTGTATTAGGCGCCAGCTCTCTGATCCAATTGGATAGAGTTTATAATGGGTGGGGTTTTGTTTACACAGCAGTCATGCCTCTTCGGGAATAATTAATTTTTACGCCTCTGAAATGATATCGAAAACAAATCTTGATCAGGGTGGACGAGCCAGAAAAAGTTTCCATGTAAATGGATAGTTTAAAATGATATGAAAAAATGATATGGAGTCTCACTTAGGAATTCATTGTAATAATATCTCAAACATCGGTGTGGGAGATCCCAACCCCTATTGCCATCGGACCAAGGTATGGAAATTGATTCACGCGATTACACAGAGTTCACTTAGCTCGCTTCTACCTATTGTTTAATTAAATTCAAATTATGATCGCAATTCTGCACGAATAGCAAGTAAAGGTTACGTTTATACTGTCGATTGGATACATTCGCCGATTTTTTGTTGGGCAATGTTGGTAGGGGGTCACTGTGTCGAGAGAGTGTTTCCCTTCCGGCTTCCGGGTCCGTCGTAGAACGACATTTTAGTTGGAATCTGAATCCGAAATCAGTTCCCTCATGAAGCCACTTTTAATGGAGGCCGAAGCGAGAAAGGAAGTTTTCCCCCATGCGGAGGCTATGTGCAGAAAATTTCCTTTTTTTAAGCTCAAGGGAACATCTTCGAGCAGGTTTTTGTTTCCAAGCTTTGCCAGATGATGACGTCAATATTCTGAAATTTTTCCAAAATTATTTCTTGGCATCACGGGATCGCAAATAAAAAGACTTATGCACGAAATCATCGCTCGTCATTTAGGCTATTGTCTTCAGGAAATGCATTAATCTTATTAATTGTTAAAGTACCTAGTACATTGGTAAAGGTTGATACTTGGATATTTCAAAATGGCAATGGTTTAACCATCACTAATTCGTTAAGTAATGGATGCTAGGAGCTTTGGGGATTTTTTTTCAAATTATGTAAGTGAATGGAAGCATGCCTTGGGATAACGATGCTGGAAATGCTAATAAATATGGAACTTTAAGACGATGTAAATTCTCTAGATGATTATATTTCGGAACCAGGTTTCGGTAAATTTTGTCACCCTCACTCGCAATGAATAAATATGACGCCTTCTTGTAAAGTGCTGTAATGGACGGGGGTAATGGATATGGGTGAAAATGGCTGAGGGAAAGCATCAGCTAATGAATGAAATAGATAGAACTATGATAATAGTTATGATAATAGATATGAACTATTTTAATTAAGTTTGAGTGAGGAAGTTGGAAAATTGGGTAGATCCTGTGCTGAAACTCTTGAGACTGGGTGCACTTAAATTTTTCGTAAATGTCCGCTCGATTATAGAGGATGGAGTACGCATTAACTTGGTAACAGAGCTGTTTGTTTCCTTTTTCACAAAGATGAAAACATTCGACAACGTATAGTATTTCCCAGTCTTTTTTGGATCATTCTAAACCACCTAAACGCCTCAAAGATGCTGATGCCTCATCCACCATGATGAATATTAATTTTTAATGATAATGTATTGTTCGTTTTAGTTATTTTTTATTACTTTGGTGATGAAGTGATGAAGTCAGCTTGATTTTCTAATTCTAAATGCCCCCCAAACCATAAAAATTGGCTCCATGTGGAGCATTGGCCCCACATTGAGAAACACTTGTCTATGGTGTGGTTAATAGTCCAACAAGAAGATTTTTCCGTGTCCTTTTAGTGGCATGTCATTGAAGTAGCTTTTTGCATTTGCATATGTGGTTCATAGTAACATTTAAATGCTAATTTTTGCTAGCATGCTAAGCATGCTAATGCTGGTTTTTGGGTGTGTGCGAATTTCGTTAACACATTGTTTGTTTCCCTATCCTCCTTAGATGGTTCCACCCCAACGTGTCAGGAATCGAGGCGGAGTGCTTGCTGATGGAGCGGGGGTTCGACGGCAGCTTCCTCGCCCGGCCCAGCCGCAGCAACCCCGGAGATTTCACGCTCTCCGTCAGGTTGGTATCACTGCGCACGCAAAATTCCATCACAGATGAAATGACCGAGTCATTTCCATTGCCCGTTTTGCAATGTGGCCAACGGAAAAAGAAATTAAATTGATTGATTGTACCTGGGGATATACCTACTCGTAATTGGGCAGAAAATGTCGTCGTATTTTTGGTGCTGCGAGATCATGATCATTAATAATAGTTGTATATTAATTTAATTTTTTCTTAATTGTGATAAAAAATTTTGTTCCAAAACCTTATCTAAATGAAGCTTCACGTTAAATGAGGCTGGCGAAGTCGGATACGGCGAGAACGACAGCTAATTCCAAGTTCACCGTCTCGAATTCTTCCCTTGAAATGGCCATTCTGCTCGTTTGTCGTTGTTCTCCTTCGTAGAATGCCTTAAGAGAAATATTTTGAAGCCATCAGCTCGATTATTTTAAGTTTATTTCTGCTCTATTTCGGAATTTCAAATAAAGTAATTATAAAAAGTCAGCATAAGGAGGTTCAAAAACTTCCTTCCGTGTTCCTTTGCCACCCTGTCATAATATAAATGGTCATCGGTGCCTTTTTAATGATATATATATATATTTAAATTTGTTACTGTTTGTAAATTATTAAGTTTATAAAAATAGTATCTTTGTAGTAGTATAAATTTAAGAAGAATCCTTTCGTAAATAATTTTTTTCCTCAGTAAAATGTTGCCTTATGACTGAACTAGTTTTAAGCCTTTAGATTTCAGTAGTTTATTGATAATTGCCTCATTATACTTCAGGAGATAAGAATCACTTGTATTTACTTTTACAATATTTACGGTAGTTAAATTTTTCTGGATAAATTCTCACCATTTCCCTGTTTGAATTTTTTCATTTCACTTCACGGTGCAAGGATATTTCATTTTTGGCGTGTAATTCGGTTCCACATACTGGTAAATCATTTCAGCCTTGTACCTTGTAGAATAGACTTGTTATTTTTACTTTACGCTACGATGGTGTTGATGAACGCTAGATGTTCTCTCGAAGGAAAGCATATAGAGTCATCCTCGGACAATTCCCCGAACTATGATGGATCTGGATGATCTGGAACTCTAAACATTTTTAATTACAGAATGTATTTTCATGGATTTTTTCATGTTGATTAATCATTTAAAAGAATCTAGCCATGTAGGGCTTTTGGTAGTGTTTATTTGACCAAATAGACTTAGCAAGTAGACATTTGGTCATCCGTTAATGTAAAACATTGCTAGTATTCTTTAAATGCCAGTAGCTGCAATACTTTGCAATCTACATAAAATTGCGAAGCAGCAGAGAATGTTTTCGCGATATCTTTGTAGTGTAAGATAAATAAGTTACTTTCTTTCAGGAAGGGTATATTGATTTAAACTTCCGGATATCGGTTCTTTGTGCGAAACATTTCGGCTTTCATTTAAAGTTGAACGTTTACAAAATCGCCAGTTATAATTTCGTGGGTTCATATCTTTTAGGTTCATGATTAATTTTAATTGTATTCTCTAAAGGAGACGCATTAATTAATTTTTCAATGATATCTGAGAACCTGTAGCTTCTTCTTAAGTGAATATCGCAGTGCAAACGGTCC
Organism: Calopteryx splendens; assembly: GCA_002093875.1. Lineage (NCBI taxonomy): Eukaryota > Metazoa > Arthropoda > Insecta > Odonata > Calopterygidae > Calopteryx > Calopteryx splendens. Next base: position 426,135 of record LYUA01000092.1, read on the forward strand.
TTTCCGCAAAAAATGTAAGATATAAAAGCGGATTTTAAGGAGAGTCCTGACTGGCATGCTTCCAGAACCACTGAGGTAGTTTTGAGTGAGAACGCTCGTGATTGCCTATCGGGTAACCAAGGGCACACTTCACCGTGGAAACTTGGTGGCTTTCACATCCAAGACCAGCTAAGTGCGGCATTAGCCGTCCATATCTTAATGAATGCTTATCTGGAGATATCTCAAGTGTTACTTTTCGCTTGATTAATTGATAAATTTTCCGCAAGCCTAAGCTGAGTTCCTCCTCCGAGCCTCTTTAGTCGTCCCGAAGACGGCTGTCGCTTCACTGGCGCGGCGTCACCTCCCTGCCGCTCCGTAGTCTTGGGAACGATACAACATCCTTTCCCCTTCCAAATATGCTCTCATTAATTATTTTGTGATTGAATATTAGTTGTCAAGCTTACATCCTCCTTTAACCTCTTTTCGCTTACCGAAAACGCGCTTCGTCGCCTGCGTCATTAGTTTCACGGAAGCTTTGTCCTCTTAACGTTTTTCCTCGTGAGAGAGGACAATCCGTATTTTATGCAGTTCAGGACCCTCCGTTCCGTCCGTCCTTTTGCTTCTTACCCCTAAGCTGTTTTTCGTCAGAATGAATTTTTCTGCTGGGAAACGCACTCAAATGTCGGGGAAATGGCACGCCAGTTCAGCTGCGTCACCAATAAGATCTGTCAAGTATACCGTTGTACTAACTGCGGCAATCGCCCCTCGTTATTCTACCCGCAGGCGCAATGGGGAAGTCACGCACATCAAGATCCAGAACACGGGAGACTTCTACGACCTCTATGGCGGGGAGAAGTTCGCCACCCTCTCCGAGCTGGTCCAGTACTACATGGAGAACCAGGGACAGCTGCGGGAGAAGAACGGCGAGGTCATCGAGCTCCGCTATCCGCTCAACTGCGCCGACCCGACCACCGAAAGGTTTGTGACGTTTATTTTCTAATGTACAGTAGTGATCCGTGAAGATAGAAGTTTGTTTTGATGTCAGCATGCCCGTTCGGATTTTGTGTGACTAAAAAAATTGAATCATAGCGGGGGTTAATTTATCCGGTCTGGCGACCAGAAATCCTCTGTCTTAACTTCATCCATTGTACGAATTTTTAATAATTCAATCAACTATTACATAAAATTTCCTATAGAAAACTAAAGTGACTTCTCAATAGATCCATTTTATTTCATTATGGCAATAACGCCTTATACTTGGCCAAAGGAAGTCAGCCATTAGTAGCTATTTATACACGTAACTAAACAACTTTCAGAAAGTGAAAACTCCTAAAATTGGTTCTATTCTTTTATATGCCAATTTCAAGTTTAGCTAAGCAAATGCATCATGAATTCAATAAAAAGTTTAAGAATAAATGCACCTCTGGTGTTATATACGGCAGGAGTCATCTAAAAATGCATTAGTAGGTACAGTTCTTCCCAAGATTTTCTCAAACTGATTTATTCCTCATTCGCTCTCATCAACCATCAGGAAGTTTCTTAAATATGATACCATTTGTCCGGTGAACCCCGTTCAAGTATGGATAATTATAAAAATATCCCAGTTATTTCGCAATACGCGCATAAGATATGGAGCACATGGACAGTAAAAGTCATCTTTGTGTTTATCTGATTTTGGTGCTTCAATACCTCACTTAAAAGGTAATGCAATCTTGAGACCGAGGGCCTTCTTTATCGTTTTCGGTATGTGTTCTCATTGTTCCATGAGATAACCATGGCTGTTGATTGATTTTATTCCAGCTTGATAACCAAGAGGTTAGATCGATTTCATTTGTCAGAGATTTCCTATGTGTTTACCTTGTGAAGAAAAGTTTATTAGCTCGTAGGTAATAATACTTAAATACTTAAAACACGTTCAAAGCCATGGGTATTTTCGTATAAAAACATTTTTGTAATAACATAGATTGGGTGACACTTTTTCAACAAATCTCCCTAGGTGTTGCTCTTTTTTCATTAATAAGTTATTTTGCCGGTATTAATGTTTTATATGTGTTGTTTTTATCTTAAATCTACTGATCAATTATTTTTTTGAGGGACTAAGTGTTTTCACGCTATTACAACTCTAACCTCCGTCTAACTCGAGACTAAATGCCCTTACGCTCCCATTACAATAAACCATTTTTGAACTCTGGATAATTTCGACCTCCCATCATGCTGTCCGAAATGTCAATTCTTTTCCTCCCTCAAACCTCGCTTAGCCAACATTCCCCCATCTATAAAGTCTTCAAAATTTCACTCCCTCTCATTGTCTTCTGGCTCGGCGATTTATTGCATTTTTCGTACTTCTACAAACTACCTTCTCTCCTCTCCTCATTCTCGGCCTCTTTGTTTGTTTTCCTTTCCGTCCATCTAATTTGTTTTATCCATCTCCACACTGAAGTCTTAAAAGCCTCCTATCTATGCTTGTCCTGAAATCCAAGCTTAATTTCCAAGATTTCACTTTCTCTTATATTTTCCTTACAACTTTAATTAACGCCTTTTGTCATCAACTCCTATTTTCAAATGCTTATTCAACTGATGAAATGTTTTAATGTCCGTACTATTTTACCCATATTCGTGTAAAACATTTCGTGACTGTACCAAATGTTCTACTCACTATAATTTTTATCCTCCAACCTTATATACTATTTAAGAAAAACTTTTCTTTTATATTTCACTTGACCAGGAAAATGTTTAGTAAATTTGTGTTCATCAACGCCAATGATGAGTACCTATTACTCATAAATATTTCCCCATAACCATTATTTTAGTTCCCTTTCATTTGCCTGCTAAAGAATATCCGTTATGGCGAAGAAACGGTGGGCACGTCATTAAATAAAACTTGGGAACGAAGACAATGCACTTCCAAGAATTAAAATTTCAAAAATTAGCGTTGGGTCTCATACTTTCCGTTTTATAAAGGAGGAATTAGTGGTTACAACTCCCATTCTTCTTCTTAAGCGTCCAAATTCATTGAATAAGTTAAAATTATATGATGAAATATACCCTAAAAACTAGGAAGAAATAAGGTATTTTCCAGGGTGGTGACAGATTTTGTGCAATACGGACCAGACTACCATTTTTTTACTAGTCAAGTGTTTTCATGGTGACCATATATCCCAGTGTTTAGCGCGCTCTTTCCACGAATTACTGTTATGATCAGCTCACTTTTCGTTGTATTTTTTATAGGTAGGGAATTCCGTATGAGGTCAGTTTTTCACTCTTATTTCCGCTTTGTCGTATTATTGCTTGACAGCCCGGAGCGACGGATCTTGTGAAGCAACAAGTATAAGCCGTGACGCCGCAGACTCCCTTTTCAAGTCAAATGTACAAATTTTAGCCTCGCGTCTTGTTGTTTTCGGTGTCATTTCCTCCTCGCCCGTTTCATCCATATCTTTGGCCTCCCACCCTCACCTCCGCGTCTGTATTTTTTTCCTTTAATAGAAACCTTTGGCATTCGCATCGAGACAGTGCGTTCGAAAGGACCCTCCGTAATAGAAGCACGTTTTTATGTTATCCGCGTCCCGTATTTAACGCGCGGTGTCATTCCGTTATAACTTGTGACGCGAGTGCCCAACCTCTCTCGTCCGCTCCCTCGAGAGGTCAACGAGGTCGCAATTTATGGAGGAAACTTGAAATATTCATGGACATGTGAAGTTGCACGAGCCCCAAAGAAAGTGATACTCGTGGGGAGTATGAATATACACCTATGTGCGTATTCTACCCTGTGTCGTCCCACACATTCAGTACGACGCTTTTTCCCCGCTTTCCTCTGCGCCCCCCTAACACCCCCTCTAAATGAGAGTTGGCTCGCTTTGGAGCGCTTTAAATTGGATTCCTGAAAGCTCTTTCGAATTTCACCTCCCTTTTCCATCCTCCCATGCCCCTCTTCCCCAAACGCCCTCGACCCCTAGCCTCCTCACATGCGCTCTTATTTCATCCGTCTAGCGCATGACGCCCACGCAAAACAGCGCGCGGGGG
>LYUA01000092.1:535205-551311 GCA_002093875.1 Calopteryx splendens
ACAACGGTCGGCCGAAATGGACGAGATCTTCCTTGACCTTTCTATTTGGGAGAGTCGGATGATTCAATTGGGTCGAGATGTAATAGATTTGATTTTAAGTATAGGAATCCCCAAATTATTTTTCTTATCATAGTGTGAACGGGGCATAGGAAAACTTCTCCTAACTCGAAAGAGCAAACCTGCTCTCACGGAAAATAATTATGAAAAAAATATTAATGTATAAAGCATAAAAAAATATACTTGGGTTCTACTTTATTCTGACATAGGCTACGTGCTCTCCCCTTGTTCATTTATTTATGTATTTACCATTAGTCTGAAAACTGAAAAAATTTAGCCTTTTACATCAGATTATAAACATATCGGGGAAAATTACAAACACCCAAGCTCTAGGTGATGGAAATCTACATATGCGGCAATCGACATTTTGGATTAACAGGCGAGGACAGTAGCCCGCCGCCACCGAGGCCCGCTCATTAACAATTTATTATAGAGGGAAGCACTGAGTTACGATGGTAGTGCAAGAGTGAGTGGGGACGCGTGTCATGTGGTCACGTGGATAGCGGAGACCGGGAATCACTCTCTTCCTTCCCATTCCATCATGCAGAATCTAAAATGTAGCATTGCCGTACTAGGTGTACGCTGATGCCCGATGCACGGGCCCCTTCACTCGCGCCTGTGACTTTCAATGGGAGGATCCATGCAAACCCCCTCCTTCCCTGAAGCGCTTCACGTGGTCTACGTATGTCCCCATCGGGCAATGGTCTGTCATGTTTTCGTTCGGGTTTCCAAAATCGTGTTCGCAGCTTTTCCCGCGCAATTATCGTGGTGGTGGTATTGTTCCGGGACTCATTCTCATCTGCCAACCCTCCCGCTAGGACCGTAGTCATCATTTTACCCGTTCGCTTGCCCCCATGGTATTTTAATTCGTTTGTGAATGTTTTGTCCGTTTGCAGTCCTCCTCCCGACATGGATGTTGCGGAGGGAATTGGGACCGAGTGTGTGCGAATTTCAGAGATAAATGAAATAAAAATTTTCAAAACACAGAGAATTTCCCAGCTGCGTACTAGTCGACTTTATGTGGCCCTGTTAAATATGGCGGAAGCGAGGCGTTAATTTCCGCGTTACAGGGGCAGCGCCCGAGAGAAACATGGACCCCCTCTGGAAACAAACCAATGGCACGATGTGTTCCGATAATTTAAAATCCACTCGCCATCTTATATTTATTTTTATAAAAAAATACAAAACTCCCTGGAATATGGCCTCCAATACGAGAGACTCAACAAGGATCACCGACATATCATCACGATGTTCGCGAAGCGAGAGTTATAAAAAAATCCTGGTAATTTGAAAGATAATTACTGAAGGTTTTACTTAATTTTTTATATTTTTTATCCTACGCTCCCTTAGCATTTTCTGTCTGAAAAGACAGATATTCCATTTTTAAGATAATGACATAATTTGTTGCGTTATCCATTTTTTTGTATCGTATTGACCAGCTATGGATCACGTTAATTTTACATTTTCTGCCTACGGCTTTAAATTTTGCTCGGTATTCCCGCATTTTTTTCTTTCTCTCTTCTGTCCACTTCTTGCCTGCTTTTAGCTTCCAATTCACTTGGAAATCCGGCGTGTTTCAAGTTCATTCTTGAGAGAATCCATTTTGTTATAATACAAAAGTTTTAACAGACCCAGACCAGTTTATTCTTTAATGGAACACTCTTTGAGTCCATGGTTTATAAGATAGCTAATGAGTATAACCCCTTCCATTCAACCGTGTAAAGACCTGTGTTTAAATAATAACTTCATGCTTCGTGGAGCTATACTTTTAATTGAGAGCCTTCTTTGAATGCCTCTAGTTCATATTTTACTTCAATGGAAATTTCCTTCAGTGGAAATATAGTATCTACTAAGTATGTAATTTGCTTATTAATAACTGGTACCTCCAGCTACTTTCCGTTCTCTATATTTTCCTGGGCCGACATGGGCATCATTTCAGGTGTTAAAGGCTTGTCTGAGGGCTGAGGGGAAGACGCGCATGAAGAGTGTGCCTCTCGTTGAAAAGCCTTAAAAGTTAATCTTTGACATTAAAGAAAATCAGCTGTAAAGAAGTTTGCCACTCAAGTTATTCGTACTGTATTCTTTTGCCTCAACTCCGCGTTGGATAAATCGCAGAGGTGCATTACCTCAATGCACATCAAGAGATATTATCTGTTATCCTGTTCATTGAAAACATTTACGTTTACGACATTCCTCCGCAGCTAGAGACAGGAGGCCATGATAAGCACTTTCGTGGATCCTCCTTAAAAGAATCTTTTTACTCGTGAAGTTGATGGGGATGGGTGAGAGAGATGAAGTATTCTACAAATTTATGAATTTCCACCGCCTCGGCGTATAATCGACTGAAACTCCTCTTTCTTTTACCCGGAATGCCGAATGTGAGTCGTACTTCACCATGCAATGGCCCTGGCGGAATTAACGGAATTAAAAGCTGTGTGAAATGTGCTGGTGAATTAAAAATTTTTATGGCGTGTCTCCCAGGAGTGTTTTATTGGCACAAAGTGTTTTGAGTTTTCCATTTATTTACTCTTAAATATCTTCTTTTACGCTTTCAGCTATGTCGCAAGTGAAATTACCCAAGATAATAGCTGAGAACTGGACCGGTTAGAGAGGTCAATAATTTATGGTTAGATGATACCTGATAATGAATAAAATTGTCGGTATCTTGTCCATGGAAGTGGATATAAAAGTTTTTGGTGAAACTGTATTTTCATTATTCTAAGGTGTGGTTAAATGGTGCCTGCAAATATCTCAGAATATTTTCATTCTCGCAGGCTTTATTTTGAGTCACTAGCGAACCGTAAAATCATTCGTTTTCTCCACCTTATAATTAATTAATTAATCGATTGTTTACCGTTTTTTTTAGATAGATGAGTAAGTAGAGTGTTAGGCAGTTAATTTTATTTCATACCTTCGGATATCCCATTCGGATATATCGTAATGTACTTGTTGTACGACCATCAAAAATAATTATAATATCGTTAAAAATTCAGCTACAGAATTAGAGCAGTAAAAGTAATTAATTCTTTTGTTACAAAGTAGAGATGACTTCTCTTCTTAATCCCCACCAGGCTTACGTCTTCTATGCCTCATCGATTTTTTTCGGACGTCAGCCACAAAAGATACACGTTTAACCAAGGAAAATATTTTTTTTTAAGTGGTATAGCATGTGAAACCATGGCAATGAAAACCAGCAAGGCTTCGATACGTCACGATTATGTCTTCACTTCAATCAATCAACAGATCATGTTATTACATCTGCGTTAAATTCTACGAGCAGTCAGTGTAAATTCATATGAGAATGTGATGTGCACCTGACAGGAATGTCAGATTGTGATAATTCGCCCGGCGGACTCAATTACCATCCGGGAAGGGATTTGGTGGTTTCAGTCGAGTTCACTAAGGCTCATTTCAGGGGTTCTAGACGTAGGTTTCCGCGGACGACCAATCGGGTGATGGGAAAGGCAACGCCTCAAACGTGTTTTATCGCACGGACCGAGTTGGGAAAAACTCAAGACCTCTAGTGGTGACGCGTTTGTAACCACTACATGGCCTGCAGTGCATGTTCATGTCAGGGAAAGAAGGAACCCAGATTGAGGCTGAACAGTTAAGTAATCCTTATAACCTCCTGCCTTCCATCCGTCCTTCCTAGCTGTTCATTTGAGGGGTTAACGACTGGAAAACCCAGGTTGACGGCTCACAGATGGGACTTCCAATTGATAAAAGTCTGATATTTTTCTCTTTGACAACATATACAAATGCAAGGGGGTTCAAGTTACGACTGAACCACGAATGTTACGTAAAAATGCACGGCAGGTAGTTAAAATTTTATGAAATGGTTTATGGAAAATAAGATTTTTTTATTTTCTTCAAACAAATTATTTTTGTTGAGCAGTGTCTTAGCTTTCCATTGGGTACTTCTTCGTTAGTGTTGGTAGAGTGGTTCTTTTTTAGACATTAAATTTTTTAAATGATGATAGTCATAAAATCGTAGGTTATTTTGTCATGTAACACTTTTGAAAATTTTCACTCGTTTTCTATGATATTTTCTGCTTGTAGGCATACTTTTACCTTTCAAACGATGCATCGTTGGCAAGTGTGAGCAGAGCTCCAAACGGCACGTACATATTGGCGTTGATTTTCGGCCGTATGTATTTATGGTTATTGAAAAATTCCGTGAGGCGTGCTGTCAGTAAGGGACGCCAAAGACCGTCTGCCGATGACGCTTGCATGAACGTTTGTAGGTATTTTATCATGCCCTTTAGATAACAATAAACCTGCCTGAGAGTCAGTGACTCATTTTCGGGTAGAATTATAAGAATATTTCTGCTGAAGATACAAGGGAAAAGTTGAAGATTGATAGAAGTGGGATTTTATGGTAATTGAGTTGAGTGATCAAAAGATTAAGCACGTTCCCAGTTGAATATTTTATTGTAATTTGGGGAGTTAGGGTGTTTAGTGTTGCGTTAGGCTCGAGCTTTGAATTATAATAGTGCTTACCCCCATCAAAAACCTTGACTAAAAGTACTAATGCAAGCAATAATAAAAAAACTAGCGAGGAGTTTAGTTATCCAATGGCATGAATGCACTGATTTTTGCATCGATCGCCTTCTTTTTTGTCACATATGCTTATCTTCGGCTTCTGCCTTCTATTGTAAGCAAAGGAAATGCCTATCTATGAATTTATTCTCGGGTAACGACTCCTTGATTAAAAAAAGTACCTTGTCTTCAAAACGGCGTTCCTCTGATAATGACTCGGGAGCTAATTCTCCTAAAGTTATGATGGATCACCCTCAAGCACCCAAAGGCTTATTCCCTCGCACCTCCGACCGTTCGAGTCTGTTGCGACGGGCCTGTGGCAGTTAATAACCTAGAAAGCACCGGGAGAAAAGAGCCTTCATCATTCTCCCACACAAACTTATGACTCTTTTTTCCCAAAACTTTCGCGCCTCGGGGGCACAGGAGAGCGGAGGAAAAAACTTACGGTTTCAGGAGCAAAAAAGCTATTTCGTTTCCCACTTCTCCTCGCGATTCCCAAGGTCTGCCATTAAGCCTCCTCCTCTAAGCGCGGCAAGATGAGACAGGAGCACAGGAGCGGGGTGTTTTCTTCTCCTTCGTCATTTAATGCGTTTGGCTACTTTCCGAGATATGAGATGATGAATGATGAAATAATAAGATCGTCGTTTCTTCGGAGGAGTCTACTGCTTGAGCCCTCAGGCACGAATTTCATGAGTCTTAGTTCCTGATTGCGAGGAGGCTGTTGGTGAGCAGGATCCCGGTTTGCGGCGCCAGTGACATAAGGAAGTGGTTGTAAAGAAGTGACCATCGTGAATATTCGCTGCATCCGAAGCTTCAAATTTCAGGATATCCGCGAATTCGTGATAATTTGGATGCGTGAAAAAACGTGAAAAAATTTTATTTAATTACGACCTAGGTTTCGATGTAGCACATCATCGTCAGGTGTATCACTTCGAAGCCTGGGTCATAATTAAATAAAAATATTTGTGAAAAATTGCACTTTTCTATTCTCTCGTATGTTTACATTTCACACCATCTCGCCCAAATCTTCGGAGTTTAATAGTGTTTTTTCGTTAGTATAACAGGACAGCCTAGAAAGCAAGCGAGACTTTAAAATTATGTCAAAGTAAAGGACACTTGGGTTTATTTGTGACAGTTTTATGGTATCATTGTAGGCTCACAACACATTGGTGAACTAGTCTACCGACCCACATGTAACGTAAGAGAAGATATATTCTACCATTAGTAAAGGAATCATTAGTGCTGTGCATTAGACGAAACCTTTGGGAGAAGGCAGCGTATACCGTGGAAAAAGTGGATGACAATGAAAAGCTTGAGTTAATTGATGAATGACAAACTAAGAAAATGAGAAATTTACGAAAATGACAAATACGAAATCAAAAATTTCCGCAGAGGAGAGAAATAAAAATGGATTAAAGAGGCTGCGGAAGAGATTGAAGAGGGAAGATGAAATAGGTTAACCAACAGCTAAAGAGAAACTTGAGTGCGTACTGCATAGTCTTAATTTTGTTAAGCAGGTGTGAACGATATACTACGAGAACTGCACAAGGTTTTAGTGGAGAAAACAAAATTTCAGATCTTTTATGTCATTAGAAAATGTTATAACGAAGGTAAGCTACTAGAAGCATAACTATTTAATAACAAGCTAAAATTCAACCGTACCCTAAAAGAAACAGTAGAATGGATTAACTATAGAACAATATCTGTATCTTCGTATGCTTACAAGAAAAGGATAGTGAAAACAGAAAAAGAAAAAAATTTGAACAACATGTTGGTGAGGGCCAATTTGTGTATTGACGTGGGAGAGGCTTAAGGGGAGCAATACTGGCTCTTCGTGTGATGATGGAAAGATTCTTATTATGACCTGGCCTGCTCTTCATAGATTTTTTTTTCCTTTCACTACCACATTTTTTTGCTAAAATTTTATCATACATATTAAATTTCTGATTTAATTCAGGAACCCAGATGAATTAAGCTATGCTTTTTTCAGAAGTTTAATTTTCCGATTCCCGGTCTTTCCTCTGTTTTCAATTATTCAAGGATCACGTGCCAACCTGTGAATTTTACCGGAATTACAGGTATTCGTCGTCCATTCCTATAGTATTCCCATGGTATGTATAATGGAAAGACGTATTAATTCAAAATTTACCCCTCACCGCAGGTGAAATGAAAAAAAACTATGATCCATGCATTTCCCTCCTTTTTTTCTCAAATAAGGGCGTCGGAACAATTTCGCCTCTCGTTAGCTCGATTGTTCCTCGAGCCAAGGAAAACTTTTAAATTAAAAATAAAACCCTCGATGGCTAATGATGGGTAACTTAATTTTCCGCAAATTTCCCCTCTGGGTTTCCACCTCGCTGCTTTTGTTTTCTTTTTTTTAATCGCAGACGGTGTGTGGAATGAATGCATATGATTGCGCGCGCGCCGACGCCAACTGAACACTAACCCATAAGGGGAATCACTCGTCACCGAAAATGAAGTCCGTCCGCTCACTCCCGCCGAAGTGGCGCTGCCGGCACGCTGGCCGCACTACGTGCTGTGGCGTCATAACGCTGACTCGGCGTGTTTCACGAACAATCAGAATTTCCCGACCGTAATGGCTCATTGTCCCCCCCTCCCTTTGACCGCTCGAAATTATTCCCAGTGCGTGGCGCATCCAAATTCAGGGGATTTCTACAGTTTTTGATTGGCCCGCTGTTCTCGCAAAATTCATGTCGGTGTTTCGTTCGTTCGTTATACTCGAACGTAGATTGATCTGATGTTACTCGTGATAACTGAATGGCCCACCGACGGCCAAACCTAATAAATCCCTCGTGCAGGCCATTGGAAAAATGAGTGAGGATGGAGTAGGAGTTTGACGTGTTTATCGTGATTCAAAAATCACAGTAATCAACCCGAAGGTCGGTTTGATAGGTGAGGGTAGAGTTCATCCAGTACTAAGCCTAACGGCGTGTGAAATTCACAAATGAGGTTAGGGTGACTAGTTCCTTTCCCTGTGCCGCCTGTGATTTCCCAGGATTACCTGGTATCCGGAAAAATGGTACACAGCTTGGGTGAAGCTGAGGGTGCTAAAAGGCATCACGCGGTTAGTTGGGGCCCGGCAGGCCAAAAATCGGGTCACGAGATGGGTAACCTGTACCTCGCCTCTCTTATCGTGATTACTATATTGTTTTTTCGTACCCCTGGGTCATTACTGACTAAATACGATGGGCACCGGGTGAATTGTAGTGGAAAAACCATAGGGGAAAAAGGTTCATTCCTAACGATGGACCTGCCAATTCTAGACCGATAGACCTTCTGTTAGTTGTTATTCAGGTTTTGAATCGAATTATATACCGATTACCCATGTCTGTTCTTTTGTGCAAACTTTGGACAGGCTTGGTAGCATACTTGGAGCCAGAATAATCGCATTGACTAGTAAATGTTGCTGTCAGCTTTACGGTTATAAATTAGTGACTCCCGTTGCTTCATTAAAAACCTCTAGACTCAATTTATCCAGCATAAAAGTATTCTCATTGGAACCCGAATAGCCAATGCATAAAATGTATTTATCAATGCTATCCATTAAAATTTTCACGCTTTTTTTAAAACTGTGCTTTGTACCTTCCTTTAGAAATAATGGCTAATAATTATTCCTCGTGAGGGAAAAATATTTTTATTTTCACTAGTGACGACTGACTATGGTGTTTATTCCTTCTGAAACGGAAGCAATAATAAACTTATCAATATCCATTTATTTTCCATTCAAAAGTGTATATCTCTGATAAATGTTATATTTACAATAAATTAGTCTATCAGCTAGTATATTTAATGGCATAAAGCAGCATTATTATATGCAATGGGACAACATAACAGCATGAATACTCACGTATCATTCCTTCGGCTGAAAATTTATTACTTTGATTGCTTTTATTCTTGTTTCGATCACCTAAACTACTTAATTACGAACCACAGCTATAATTTGGTGCTAAACTGTGCTAAAAAGTATGAATAGTCATGGTTTGCGCGGAAGTGGAAGAAACACACATGCACCCGTAATGATTAATAATTTTCTGTTCGTGGATACCGTAATACGTTTCATAAAATTTTAAAACAAACATAATTAGCTCATGATTTACTAAAATGGATAAGCCAAGAACGAATACAAGGGGTATTAGCATTCTTATGCATCTTTATTTAAATTTTCAGGCTGCTATTCGGCTTAGTTTGAATAAACCTCTTCAGTATTCCTTTACAGGTAGGCTCCTAAGGTTGATTTTTAATCATAGTTACTAATGTAGGGTACTAGTTTTTGTCGAGTAAGAAATTAAAGCATTAGTGGGCCTTGCGTCTCTTATTAGGCGGACTTTGGTAGGTGAATACTTGAAGTTCGTTAGACTCTGATTTTTATTTGAGACAGTAGTTCTCCGTTGGGGCATTGCAGGTTTTCATTTCACTTATTAATCCGATTCCGGGGAGATAATACGGAAAAATTTGTTATTGCGTGTGGAGTTGGTCGAAGAATAGAATAAACGTGCCAAAATTTGTATCTAAATGTACCAAGAATGAATGCATTTGCCCGGTGGATTATATTTGTCGTCAATAATGTGTCTGTAAAATATTGAATATGGGATTAGGGTTTTATCTTAGGTTAAGGTAAAAAACTGCGGGTTACTGGGAGGAGATGAGCGAAAATGGATGAAATAACTAGCTCATCACGGAGTTGTTTATATCTTCGAAACCCTCTGGAACTTTTAATGGAGCAGAGGGTGTTTTGTTGGGGACTCTCTAAGACCGTGGTTGGGCTGAAATTAAGTGAGGTGAGAGGGTTGAAGCAAAAAATGGCTGGAAAAGATGGATTGGCGTAAATGACAGTAGGGATAATGATTAAAGATTATAAGAGTTGTATTAAGTTATTAGATAGACTATTTTCTGTGCATGGTAAGGAAGCAAGAGCTTATCTTGCTGCTTTCAATTTATTGCTAAAAATATTGAGGTGACGGGTAAATTATTAGGTTGCTATCTAAGTTGATGCCAAGAATTTTGATGCACGGAACAGTGGGAGCAAGACCGTTGTGATGAGTGGGGAAGTTTATATTTGTGGCTCTTGCTCTTTATTGCTTGCATGTGACTTTTTGATATTTTGTGGGAATAGCTTTACGTGCATGCCCAATCGGCGAAGATATCTTTATGTTTCTTCTACTCTTTGTCATGCAAACTTGAGCCATATTTGAGTAGAAGATTATGTTTTATCTTGCGCAGAAAGAAGTAATCTGGTTGAATCAGAGTAGGGAATATCGTTAATAAATCCTTCGTTTAGAATCGATGATAACATGGCCTCCTGTGAGACGCCAGCTCGAATTTTGAATATTTGTGAAAAAAATTTCTAGTGTCGTAAAATAATTGCAATTGTAGAGAAAAGTAGAAATATTGTGTATTTAATTTATATAAAATGGCTCATCGGGTTAGAATTTATCATATAATTTCTATGTATCAAGAAGAGCGGTAGACGGCGGCCATTTGTCATATCATGAGGGCATTTTCCATCAAACGGCCAAGCTAGTGAGTAATTGAAATTTTGGGGGTGAAGCCAAATTGCTCTGGGGTTTGGTGGTGAGAGAACTGGGTTTTACGTCGCGTTAATGTGATTTTTTCTAATAATTTGGAAAAGGAACAGGTTATGGAAATTGGACGAAAGTTTTCGGTTTTTCTAAGTTCTTTGTTGGGTTTAGAAAGGCAGATTATTTTCGCGGTTCATTAGACCTTGGGAAAAATAACAGGAGGCTGGGCAAGATTTGTAAGGTAAAGAAGAAAGGTAATGGCTTTTGGTGTAAATATTTCGAGCTCCTTATTTTTGCTCAATTTCCTTACGAATTACACCTTCATCTTTATCATTTTTTCCATTATTTAGCTTGTTTGTTATCATTTATAATTGCTATCGAAAGTCCTGTTAAAGTACGTCAGTTAAAAATTATTTCAAAATATGTATTCTTTTTAATTTTCTACTGCAAGATAGTCTCGGCAAATATAAACTTAGTAGCGCCATCTCTTTGATCTCTGTGTAATCATTTTTTTATTTTTTTGCAGGTAAGCAAGACCATCTCTCATCTCGCTTGTTCTGTTATCTGTAGGTAAGAATTCACGGCATAATAGCCTAAATTCATTTACATATTTAATTTCTACTTAATGTCATAAACATTTATTGTTGCCCATCGGCTTATTCTATCATTTCATAAATTAGGCGTTAAAACACTCCAAATAGTCTGTAAAATATCCCTCTTGACTATGATCACATAATTTTGGCACGGAATTAATCCCTGGAAAATAAATGTGAGATTAGATGTCCACTCTTTCGAATTTATTTTCCCAAAAGTTGACGATACCATTTCTTCTTCTTTAACTGTGTGATTATTGAAAAGGTTTCTTTAGCTATGACTTGTACAAATTAGTTTCGTGTACTTCATATATGGGATTTTATTTCTCTTACCCACGTTGAAATAAATATTTGTTCATTTTGTTCCACTGTTATTAATATTAATAAAAGAGGGTAGCTTTTTCGTTCGAGGAAGAAAAAACTTTACCTATGCCTTTATCTTTTGACTATCGAGAATTTGCTCCAAAATTCACCTCCTCTATGTTCCAAGCATTTCATAGATATTTCAGTATCACTTTACATGGTTACGTTCTTGAATGGTTGAATGTTTACGAATTTATTTTGTGCAATGAGCTGTTTTGAAGATTTTTATTATTTATCGCTGGCGACCGTCGTGATCGAGGTGACCGATTTATTTTGGAAACTGAAAAGATATTTTATTTAAGTTTCTGGCCTCTCTCCTGAAGTTCATCCCGAGAATAATACCTCTGTATCTTAACAAGTGTGTTCATGTACCAGTTTCCTCACCCAGTGACATCTTAAATGAAAAAATACATGTTTTGGTAGAAAAACTATCAGGCAAACTGCAGCATGCTGTTATGTTTCGAATGAAACGAACTCGAAACGAATTTGACCTCCAAAGTATCAGATGGAAGAGTCAAATATGAAACAATTCCCAATTCATGCACCCATAAATCTACGCATTAAATTTGATAAATAATCTGGTGGATGTGGAGATAGATTTCGGACATTTGGCCAGGCGTTATCCGGGTTTCATGTCTGAAAAAATAAGCATTTAAAACATTTTATGATAATTTTTTAAGTTATAGGAAATAGTTTGGTGTAGTGAGCATAAATTCTCTAATGGCGACATCTTATTTCTATCTTATATCGCATCCTTTATCATATTTCACGGAGTGGTACTAATAAATTGGTAAAACAATCTAATAACAGCGTATGCAAATATATTAGAAAATGTTTTACTTTATAAAGTCCTCATTCTGAATCCTGAGGGGCGGAATTTAAAGCGTAATTGGGGTTTACAGAATTCTCTACCAGAGTAGGCCATCTAAATTACGCATTGTGGATTTCTCTGATGGCCTTAAATTATCCCCTTCTACTCGACAATTTCATAATCATAAGCAATTTCTAAACACCAAAAATTTCGACCGAAATGTCGGAATAGTCATTTGCCATCCCTTTTGAGAAAGATTCATAAATACTCCTATGCGAGAAGTATGGGATGAAGATGACTAATAAAAAACTAATTTGACTCTCAATAAAAGGCTAAGTGTAACTTAAAAGCCGGAGGAAATAAACTGGAGCATGTGGGCCAGTTCAAGTGTTTGGGCAGAAAAGACATCAGGGGGAAAACAGCATAGGCCTAAGAATAATTTAGAAGAGTGGAATTTATGACGGGTATTCTGGTTGAAGAGAAAAAGAAAATATTAGGAAAATCTTTAAAATGGAGTGTAGTGCACTTTAGGCTTCCGGAACCTGGACTTAAGGGCAAAATTATGAGTGTAGATTCAGGACTTGGGGGATGTGGTTTTAGAGAAGAATGGAGAAAATAAATTGGTCATAGAGCTAATGACACATTTTTAAATGAGGCGGGAATAGAGAGGATGTTGCTGAGTAAAAACTGATGCAAGAGGAAATATTGAGAGTGAGTGTGACATATATACACACCTAATGAATAAACAAATGATATGATCAAAAGCTGTTATAATCGCAAAATGATTATTTGAAGTGGAAAAAATATTAATAAAGCAAAACATAAAAAATTTAATTTAAAAATTCGAAGATATGTGTTTAAGTATCGACTACGAATAAAATTCCAAATCCTGGAGAAATCTGTGTCATATCAAGCTTACGAACCCCAGGGTGGTAAGGTTCTTTTTCCAGGATTAAAAAAAAATATGCTTTCCACGAGACGGATACTCGAGTTATCGTTCATGAATAATTCACCGGGTTGGTGGCGCCAGTTTTTGTGATAAGGGTGGAGTGAGGTCGGCTACTATAACTCAAACAAACCCCCTCCGCCATTCGCTCAATTCTCTTCCTCCCTTCCCCCCGCTCTTTCTCTCTCCTCCTCGAAATATTTCAGGGAAAACAAGACCGCTACCATCTTCCAAGGGGAGGGAATGGCCCGAAGGATCGCGGAAACCTGATGCCCTAACCTTGTTTTGGGGAAGAAGGGAGTGGGGATTAGCATTGATCGTTATTCTTCTGTTATCTTATTCGCCCCACGTTGGTTGCACCCATCTCAAATCCCATTATTTTGATTTCGCATGGCACGGGTTGTATGTTTTCCTCCTCTCTCCCAAATAAACATGTTCAAATTACGGCAGATTCCCCCGTCGTAAACGGTTTCCACCTATCCATCGACTCGCCATCTCCTGGCCTCAGAGCTTCTTTTCGTTTGCCAGGCCATCGTAGTATTTTTAAAACTATCCTCCTCTTGTCGACCAGCTTAAAGAAATATAGCGGGAAGGAAGGAATCGGATAGAAGTGTGATTGGTACACCTTGTTGATTTCACAGCAGATAGCACATTTAACAGTTTTACATATAACATTTAACTTAGCAGTATTAACATTGATCTACCAGTTAAGGTTGGTTTTTAAAGATATCAGTGACTCAACACTGCTACATCTCTTAAGCCCCTCTTGACTAAATGCTCTCTCTCTCGCCACATTACAATAAACCATTTTATAGCTCCACATATTTTCTTCCTCCATTCTGTTCCTGTTAAATTCATGTGCCATTATGTACCTCTTCTGTGCCTGCCAAAGTTTCGTAATTTTTGTATCCCTCTATCTAAACCAACATTCTCCCCTTAATTAACTGTCCCCAGCATCCCATTGCATCTTATCATATCATCACCCATTACTCACGTCCCGTTCTGTCATCATCATATACCTTTCCTGACTTCTTTTAAATTTAAGTTCCGAACTCCCCTTCGTTTGTTTTCATTTTGGTCCAATTTTTGCTTCCGTTCATCTTATCATCCGCATCTCAAAACTCTTCAATATATACTCTTATCGTCTTTCCTCAACGATCAGGTTTCGGAGTAATATAGAATATCATATCCTATCCCATATCATATCCGATTTACCAGTGCAAGCTCTTATAGCCCATTTTTAATCTGGTTGTCAGATCTGTCGTTGCTTTTGTTACCATAGAGTAAAGACCCTAGGGTCTTTACTCTATGGTAATACTTCTCTCAGTACCAGAAGTAATCCCGAGACCTTGCGATTTTCTTATGGCCTTAGTAAGACTTCTTCGCTTCGTGGATGCATGGGCTCCCGTCCTGACCCCTTTAATGATCTCTTAATACTTTTTCGAACTCCGTAGCTATCATCTTCTTTGGTGTGGCCCAAAACCTGTACGCGTAATTTATATCCATCGAAACCAATATGCATTAACTCCTTTACTCTATTTTTTTATTGTTATGTTTACCCAATTACGCTTCTAATGAAAGCATGTCTTTCTTTTTACCGCTTCGATGTTTCTCTCTACTATTATGTAGTTAATTAACTTTTTTTTGGAATGCATATTAAACGTAAAAATTTTTATTCAAGGTGAACTTAATTTAAGCCTACTCCACTGTTAGATGATTATTAGTAGTTACGGATACACTAATAACAGGACCTTCCTTGGTGATTTTTAAACGTGAATTGCTGCCTATAATGACCTTCATTAATTAAGCATTTGCAATTTCCTCTTCATTGTAAAATTTACACGCAAACCAGAACAATGAATTTGACAGGCACAATGCTGAATTGGGTGCTTTAATGAGTATGGTTTTCAACAAAAGTTTCGTGTGATGATTCGATCCTTCAGACAGAACAATTGCACATTGCCTCCGCATATTTGGTCGGATTTCATTCCCCTTTGCGTCGCAAATCCATTGTTTTTCGTCGAGAGGGAACCAAGAGGAGAAGCGCTCATGAAGTCCTAATTAAATACGTTCTCTTTTTACCTTTTCGTGCCCATTTTTTTCTGTGGATTCAATAAACTTTTTACCCCGCCTCATATTCTCCGTAATGTGATCTGGGGATTCGAAATAGGGGCTCCCGTTTCTTTCTTTCTCTCGCGCGCGTTCTCTCTCTCTCTCTCTCTCCCTCCATCTCTCTATGCCCCTCACGCCCATGTGTCCGCGGATTCCTTTGTCGAAAATGCAAAGATGAAAGGAGGCAGAAAAAAGATTAACCTTGTACCCACTGGAACACATAAATCAGTGGAGTGAGAGACTGAATCCGTTCGCTTGCATTATTCCGTGGGACGACCCAGTTCTTTATTATGTGTATCAGGTACCATCCCCTGAAAACTGCCGCACTTATACTTCGCGGTGTGTTGGGATTTTCACCATTCCTTTCCCCACCCTTCGGAGGCCTGAGGGAGTGAGGGGGATAGATAGGGGTTGGTGAGGGAAGGGTGGGGTGCCGGCGCGTGAGAAAGTCCTCTTGACATACACACACTCACAGGAAAAAAGAAAGAATGAACAATCCCAAAGCACTGGGATGTAAAAAAAAGAAGGGAATTAATTTCAGTGAACTCAGTCCAAATGGCTAGGAGAAAAATCTCCGTGCGTTATAGCGAGTTAAGAAGTTTCAGTGGCTGGAAACATTTTCGCTCCTCCCTATTGTTTGTCCTTATTTTTTGTGCATACACTCACTACCGTATTTCCACCTCTGCGGCTTTCGCGTTGTTGTTTCCTGCGTTCCTTTTAGAACCACAGCATTCGGATCAATTTAAGTCGGCTGGCTTTAGGTTAGGTTTACCCAAATGAATATCTGCAATCCGAGTGCGAGGAATGAATTGAATTAGTGAATGAGAGGAATAATGCCCAAAGCGTATTTTCCAAATGATGACCCGTATTCGAATTTCACGACTGAAGCCTAGTAGACACGAAGAACATCCGAATGACATTTTCATCTTTCGCGTCAATAGGAAAAAGGTCTCAAATTCGCGGTTCGTCTACTGTGGATAGGTTTCATGAGTGAGATTTGGCCCTAGGTCCATCAGCGACCACTGGTGCGTGAAATGGCTGGTTTCAACCTCTTATTATTGTAAGATAAATGACACACTTGGTTTTTCCACAAATTTTGTGGAAAAACCAAGTGTGTCATTTATCTTACGATGAATCGTTTCCAC
>LYUA01000092.1:613601-629512 GCA_002093875.1 Calopteryx splendens
GCTCCCTGTGGGGACGATGAGAAAAAGGAAGATTGAGGGGTACACACAATGGAGAGGGGGGTAAAATTAAAGGGTGAGCTCCTTTGCCGAAAGGCGTCCGATTCGTTTGGTCCATTGTTTCGGTCGTCCCTCAGGAAACCAAAATCGAGGAAGGTAGGCAATGAAAAGGACGAGTTGGCACTCGAAAGGAAGACCATCGGATGGCCGACGGCGGCACATTGAGGCGGCGGGGCGGTTTCAAGTTTTAAAAAATAATTCAGTTAAATGGCGTAAATTTAGATAGGCCGTTACGAAAAAAAAACAAGACGCGCCACTCGTCCGGTCGGCCGTTTCGTGAACGGCAACGAGACTGGGCTTCCGCGTCGGTTTTTCGTCCTGATGGAAGTGCATTGCTTGCTTTTTTCTATACTTTTTTTTGTCCACCCATTTCACTGTTTTCCTACTCCGTGGCCGGATATTCGGAATATTTCACCGGGAGCGAGTGCGTGGCGCGTGCAATAACGCCCTCCATTGTCCCTCGCGCGGGGGACGTGCAGCGCCGCGATGGGTCGCCGGACAATTAGCGGACCCGCTCGCAAAAATGGTTGCGGCGCTCATTCCTATTCTTCCTCCTTCGTGTGTGGAGGGAGGGGTGTGAATGAAACCATGGGAGCGACATTTCGTTGAATGCCTCGGGGGAGTGTCATCCCAGACGAAGAAGAATGAACCTATCGTCTGAATGTAATCGAATATTTTTTCTTTGCCCTCTTGGGTTCACACGAAACTAACGAGGGTGATGATCAGGAGATAGTGTCGGATATCGTTCCGTCCTTGAGAAGGTCACCGCCTCGCGACGAGGCGAATGATAAAACCCAAAAAATTCCGGTCAAACTTAATCAACATTTTGTTGTCATCTCAATCATAATGTTGTCAAATGTTTTCGACATTTTGTAGGAGGCGAAGGGTAAGGGTGTCTGCTGCGAGACTTAACTCCCAATTAGTATCTCTTTGGCTTCTGTACAAAGCAAGATAGAGAGGGAAAAATTAAAAAAGCCGAGGCCAAAGCTGACACTCTAATGTAATCGTTACTGTATGTTCATTCCATTCACAGTTGAACTATTGTACATAAAAATTGGCCAGCAACTCATGAAAAGGCTAATTTCCTTTTTGATTAATTATTCATTTTTTTGACAGAGTTGCCCATCGTAGTTAGCACATAGGTATTATATTGGGTATATATATATATATATATGTATACATACCCAATATGTGTGTATACATATGTATTTATACATATACATAATAGGTATACATAGCTATGTATACCTATTATAACTTTAAAATTTCGATAGCCTCCTGAGGTGACGAAGCAAGCGTTGCATTGGCCATTACATGAATCGGTGTTAGTGTTTGAAGGGAGCCTATTGATGACATCGTTCCGTACTGAAATTAAAACTTTTTTGTCACAATAGTGAAAAGGTTCTCACCATTTTATGGACAAACAGCATTGAATAGTAGAATACGAAATAGATGGTACTCAGTTTTTGCAGAAATTAGTATTTTTACATCGGTTCTCCGAGAAAAATTCTGACTTTATCCCTTTGTTTTTTTATCGCCTCGGTAGAAGGGATATTAACTGAACGTGGTGTCCGTCCAATGTGAACAATTTCACATTCGTCATTGCAGATTTTCGTGCTGCCGCTCCATACGCCTCCATCTGCGAGTGTACTCGTATGTATTCCATGGGATCTATCTGGTGTTTTGCGTCATTCGCCGGGCGCTCCGATCCATTTTCCCGCAAATATCCAGTGCGTAATGAAGCGCCTAAAATGGGCTCGTGGGAAAAACAAAAGGGGAAACAACATTGATTGCTTCTGGTGTCTGTCGATTTCATTAAATTTTTTCGTTGTCCGTTGAAAATGACCTAAAACGTCACCTCGCGACTGTGAGTGTTCAATTAGTCCGATTTTTGTGATTCTCTCTGGGTTCGCGTGCGTGCGAATCTACATCCGACAACCTAGACTTCATTGGCCACAGTTTTGGTCCTCGATCCGTGGATTTGGGAGGTGAGTTCGACGAAGCGGGGTCTGACCTTTATCCGCTAATTAGGAAGATTTAGGTAACGGCTCAGCTCACTTGAGAGTTCAGCTCACTGGATCATTGTTTTGTTTCCGTCCCTCGCGTTCTAAACAGATGCAAAAAGCTACCGTAAGTATGATCTATTTCGCTGAACCACTAATACCACGATTATAAACTCCGAGTCTGGGTTGTTTATCGGAGGTAATGTATGTATGAGCCGCTGAGAACGAAATACTTATAAGTCGAGAAATGTTATCCATTGAGTCATCCAACTGCCAGCATTTAGAATGGGTGGAAGTTTGTCCATGAAAGGTTATGACGGTAAAATACACTGAGTGCCTAAATTGAAAATAAAACGTTTTTAGCAGAAATGTTGTACTCAAGACTTCATTTCCTGAAGTGAGAAAGACATCCAGCAAGCCACTGAATTTCATAAGTGTAGGTAGGTATACCTTTATTATTCGGGTTTTAATATTGCCTAACGCATCTATTAAGAAAATTAACTCGGTAATTTCATTTGGCAGTGGCACGACGCATTTCATCACGCTGCAATGTATTCACGTGCAAGGTAACAACCATGCTTATTTTTTATTACCATAAGGTTAATAAGTTATCAGTATGCATGTTTTTGATCTCACACGTCAATATGGTACTTAGCAAGGAAGCGTGTCATGCCGCTGTGCAATATAAATGTGGGTGTTTAGTAAATTTTCGCAATGGGTGTCAGTACTTCCACGCACTCACTCCTGGATCCATTCTGTTATTACCTTAAGTATTATTTAGCGTGAGAAGCGAGTTGAATCTGTAGGATGTTCTTGGATTCTCAATCCCGGATGTTTTCTCCAGAAATAATTTATGTGATAGTATTTTCTCAATCTCAGTGCATCATCTAGGAAAAATGTACAGGCCAAAGGATCCATTCATTTCCATAATATTTGCAAGATTCGCATTTTGTTAAAAATATTCAAGCATTCAAGTATTGAAGTGCTTGAGTAATGCTTTTATAGCTATTAAAACAAATATAAATAATATGCTAACAGTGCTTGCAAGACATGATACAGTATGTAGATGAGCCTTTGCAAGGTTTTTAGAAGCTTTTTTTGAGATTTCAATCCTTTTTTTATTTAACCAAAAAACCAGCAATTTGTATTTGTAATTTAATTTCGAGATTTTGAATTTAAAATTCATGCGTAGATTAATGCTCGTAGGTACTCATTTCATTTTGGAGGGATATGAAATGGTCCCTCGATAGCCTGGATAAGCCGTGATACCAGGTGTTCCTAAGAAGGCATTTTAAGTTTCATATAGCCCTTAATTTTGCTGAAAGTATTAATAACCCTGATTTCGCTCTCTATTTCATTTTACGCGTAAAGTTGGAGAAATTGTAGTCTTTATGCTTCTTTGTATCTTTAAATATAAAAGCAATTTATATCCAGTCAAATCTATAGAAAAGGAGTATTGAAACAACTCTTGTGCTCATACAATGGATCAGAACAAGAAAAAGTGCAAAACAAGATGGGAAATAGGGGTTTTGATCAATAGTTTAGAAAGAAAACCGTTTTTTTAGAGCAAGGAAAAGGATTTTGTAAATTATAATCATCTAATCCACTTTGTCTTTGGAATATTGTCATTTGCCGTTATCCCAACGTTAAAAAAACATAAACGCGGCTTTTCATTTGTAATTTTCGGAAAACCGAAAAATTAATAGTTCTTGCACTATTTTAACATTACCCTGGTGGCATTAACGAGCGAAAGTACATAATATCAATGGTTGATTTTAACATACCAATGGAAGAAGGTTCAGTTTGCCATTTCATGAATTCTTGGGACCGTGAATGCTTAAATTCTGAGTCGAAAATCAAGGCAGGAGTTTTTGCGGATGTGCCAGTGGGAGGAGGATGAAAGATTATTAAATTATTCGTGAATGCGGAGAATGGTAACCACAGTGTCACCCGGCTTTGTTGGCAGGACCTCCCCAAGGGCATCGTCATATTCGCTGCCTCTGGTCCCTTTCCTGGTCGGGTCTGGCCGCGCCAAACGCCCCCGCTCATCTGCGGAGCCGCCTCCTACGCAGAATTTTATTCAAGGGCCGTTTTCCATCGCCGTGGGGAGAGAATGGGAAAAGAGCGGACCAAATCGGGGTGGACTCCTCGGCGCTTCCTACTTGTATAAACAGAATAGCAGGTCTAACTCCGCGATGCATGTACGATTCCAAGAAACTGTCTGGCTCTTATGTTCCGAGTGCGATGTTTGGGAATCAGTGGCCGATTCAGGTGCCCTGACATCCACATGAATTGAAGGGATAAGTCGTGCTATTCAGGCAGGCCATCAGTTGGTGAATTCTCCGCGCCACCCCCTATCCTCTACATTCTCCCTTATTTACCTTACACTTTGATTTATCTGCCATCAGTCGACTTCATGGGATCGCTCCCTATTTTTCCTGAAAACATTTCTTCCTGGGTATCCACTAGTAAGAATTTTCGTCTTAACCAGTAACCTGTCCAGTTTCTCCTCATGTGTTTGATAATCACTGACACGTACGCCTTTTCCTGGTCAGCTCTATTCAGTATTCCCTAATTCCCTCACAGTTTTCACCCAGCTATTTCATTCTCCTCTATGCCCATGTTTCAAGCATATCCAATGTTTTTTCTTCGTACTTTCTAGTGTCCACATCTCCTTCCCATATAGTGTCACACTCAAAACCATCCGCGTTACCCATCCTTTCCCCCAGTACATTTTTCAATAGCTCTCATAGTGATAGTCTCCTCATATCAAATGCCCCAATGGCTATTCGTTTCTTCCTTCATGATGATTGTGTACCATTTTGACTTCCTGAATGTCAAAAATACCTGGACAATCACTATTAATCATAAGTGCCAAAACCAAGAGTCAAACAGCGTGTGGGAAAAATAATTTCGGTGTCAGAACGATCAAAATAGTCTAGCAAAATATGCTTGGCTTCGCACCACTCGCTATGGAAAAAACTTCATTGGGCAATGCGCATTCGATGCTGTGAAATCATCCGCAGAGGTGCGAATTGGCCAGCAATCCACCCTTAGTGATCCAGTCTTTTAGAACTGAAGGTGGTGACTGGAATGCCGCCTAAACTGTCGTTTTTCAAGACGGATCATGGCGGGTTCAACCAGAAAGTTAAGTCGATGCATCCACACCGGAAAAAACGGCCGCTCCACTCCTCTGGGTGCAGAAAAAAGAGAGGCGTTCGCGAACCGCAATTTTTGGTGGCGATACGAAGCGTTCAATTTCCTCGTCAGCTCGTCAGATTTGACATTCTTAAGGAGATGGGGGAAGGGGATTGTGGGGGGGTTGGGGTCGAGGACGGGCGGGAGGTCACGATGTGTGGGGGCGAGGAAAGGCGTTCCTTGATAGCTGCGAGAGCGCATACCAGCTGGGTGGTTTTCTTAAGATATTTCGCTCATGACGACTTACCGAGATTATTTTGGGAAAAAGGAGTGTCCATATCACGTGCTTTTTACATGTTCGCTCGCATAAAGAATGATAACCCTACGTATTCCCGCGAGCCGGGCGAGCTCGTAAGCGATTTTTTTGCATAACCATCAATTTCGATTACCTGTTGTTTATTATCATCTTAAGGCTGGGTACCGAAAATAATTTATTGCCTAAGCACGGAACTATTATTACGAACCGACAATATTTTTTCTGAATATATTGCCAAAGCCTTTGGGTACGCTTCTTGCATGCTTAAAACAAATACGTAATTAGTTTTTTGTAGTATGTAATTATAGTTTTGATCATTGTGTCGACCTTTAGTGAGGGAGTCGGGGCGCAACCACATCCTCGTAGAATCTCGTTTGTGAATGCATCACGTGGCGGAGGTTTGATAACCATCAATACTGTTCAAAATGCAGTGAAACGTTACTTTGATGCAAAAACCTGAGTGTGCATAATAACCTTTAAATTATGCTAATAAGAAAGTTCTGTACAGATAAGTGAATACGTCTTAAATGTCCGTCTACTCGTATACTTTATCTACAGGTTAGGGAAATGAAACTTACAATTAGTAATATCTGTTAAAACTTTGGCTAGTAAACGAGTAGCAACCTCAAAGAAATCACTTCCAAACCTACCTTTATACCTATGTAGTTACATATAAATTCGGTTGATTTTGTTTTTTAAGGATTCTTTAAAATATTACAACACGCCGACGTTTTGACTTATAAATCGTGTTCATAACTATAAAAAACAGTGGAACGCATCATATACCATTCATTAACAATAACCACTTCACTCTGGAAATAAGCTTAAAGTTATGTAAAAAATAATATTTTCTTGCATTATGAAGCATCTATTCTCCAAAAGTTCCAGTTTTATAATACGAGTAATTAAGCCCAGACCCCTCATCCATGCCCTGTTAATTAATACAAAATGGCTACCTTTAGAGGCACATATACTTACTGCTGTCCTCGAATTACATAGTGGTCAAACCAAGATTAAGCATAAGTGCTTTCATCTGCAGCACTCTCTACGTACTGGTAGAAACAAAAAAAATACATATATAAAAGTAATAAACCAGCAGTTGCAAACCTTTGGGGCGCGTGGCCACTGGTGGTCACGAGAAACTTTTGGTTTAGGCATTAGGAGTTTGTGAGTTAACTGGCCCGTGAGGTCCGAAAGGTTAATGGCCGCTGTAATAAAAAATTCATGCACTCCTCAATTTAAAATCATAAGTGGAAAAATTCATCTTAAAATGTATTAACAACCAGGTATGTACAGCAAATCATACAATAAATTTTTTCATAATAAGTCAAATAAAGGTGCAAACAAGTAGAATATATACAAATAAATGCAATCACATCAAAATTCAAACACAATTTATTTTGGATCTGAAAAAAATTCTTTGAATCAATTTTGTGTGGTCAACGACGGAAATGATGTGCTGCGCATAAACGTACGCCCTTCTGGGAGAGAATACTGCTGACCTAAGGTCCAGAATATGCTTAAAGAACTTCAAGAATAAATTATAATTTTTGTGGTAATACTTACGTGAAAACGTGATCGCAAAAATAACTATCACCATAGCAATATTTCGTTATTCTTATACGTATGTTCTTCTTTCTGTACATTCTGTGGAAATTCATCCCTTCTAATTCAATTCTTTAGTATCGATCACAAGAAACATTTTATGCATGACGGCATAAAACCGAATCCGGTTCCTTGCGTATTATCCAACGAGTGTGTTACTCATGAATGTTTTCGGTCAGAACTAAGTGCCAAATTATTCTGCTTAAAGTAGTAAATTTCATGATTTTGCAAATGTTTTTGTATTTGAAGTTCGTTTTAAAAATGACTGTATATCTCAAATTCAGTCTTTTCCAACTTGGTGGATTTTTGTTTATCCTCTATGTTGTTTTTGTTGCTCTGATAGCCGTAATTTTAAAATTCCAAAACACCAAGAGAGAAAACCCTCAGAATGTTTGTCGAGGAATTATACAGGGCGTGGAGTACTTTATATTATCAACTAAAAAGTTACACCGCAAATACAATTATTTCATAATGGTTCTTTAATTTAGCATACAAATAATTTTAATGATAGGTACGCAGCGATATATACCATTGTCAGAGGGCATGCATTCATATCTGCATTTTGATGAATACGCTATTTTTATAGCTGAATGCATGATAATAATTAAACTGTTGATATTGGGGCTACCATCATGCGTACGCATTTTATGGTTTCGCAAATACATTTATGTGAGGCAATTTTCCCTGCAAGGATCGTTCGAATTGAATGGTTTTTTTTATTCCAGATTTTCTAATTTTAATTTCAGTCTAGAAATATCTCAAAACCATCCCCCTTCAGGGTAAATTTCAGTGCGGGTGTCCCGCGAACTTCTCCTGCATGATATTGTCCAATTCATGGCAAAAGAAAAAAAATGAGGCAATCAAGTAGACATGTAGACATAGGTTTGAGGGTTTGCAAAATAATTGTTAGTGGTGACGTTATGCTTTATAAAATTAAGATCGCTCTTTGAATGGAAGATATTAATTAAGCTTGTATTGCAGTTTTGGACGTAATACGGTATATTTCCTGAGGATTAAGGCCTAAAGAATCTTGCCGCTGAAAACATAAATGTGCGGGTTATTTCCTGCTGGGAGAACTCGATCCTCTGTCATCGTCGAAAATTTCATTTCTCGTTAATCTGTCAACTCAGTCTCCGAAAAACATCCCAGTGTGTTTTACGTGGTGTAGGATGGGACGGTTCTTAGCTCTCATTTTCCTTAATCTAATCCTCGTTTTCCTTCAAGGGATAAAAGCCTTAATTAAATCCAGTATCTTTCATTTAAATTAGCCTTTTAGGCTGTGGAGTGTCGTATTTGAAGGGGACTGTAATGAGTGGCCATCGTTACGAGGAAGAAATGAGAAGATAAGGAGAGGTAGGTCAGAGGAGGGGGATACTCAAGCTCAGGGAACAATTTCACGACATTCAGAGTGAAAAGTAAAAAGAAAAAGTGCTAAATTTCCCGACCTCATTGAAAGTAGATTTAATGTGTACTGTGCTACACATGTTAAGGAAGGGGTGTTTTGGTAAATGATTCACGGCGTGCCTGGATTATAATTATGTATGCGTTAATCGCATTTGAAAATCTTAGAAAATTAACATTTAAAGTAGGTATTCCTGGGTAAAAGTAGGTATTTCCTGATATTGAGGGGCGAGTTGCCCTAGGTGGAGCACGCTCTCCTGTGGAACTAAAGGTCGCGGTTTCAATTCCCGGCATAGGTGAAAAATTTTCAGCTTCTTAAATATTTTCTGGAACGAGGTCTCTCCATATGATGGCTGAAAAATCAAATCTGGAACGAGACAACCCAACAAGTAGATGGAACGAGACAACCTAACAAGATAGCCGGAATGTAACTCCCCCCCCGCCACAAGCCCTAGCGGCGGCTTGAAGGGTATAGTGTATATTTTTTTTAGATTCCACTGTTAAATAAAATAAGCTTTTTGTTCTTAGTTAGTTTATCGACGCGTTAGAAAATATTTAGTGGTTTGAGTTATTTTTTGTCATGCGGTACACATTTGTTTCCGGTTCATATAAGAGTTGTGAGTTTCCTGTTTACACCCAATGTATCCGCTACTTTATTACTTGCATGGGAGATGTAAATATCTGTGATGGGCGGCCTTTTCTTTATTCCCATGAACCGACTTCTACCTCTAGTTCTCTTTCAAGAGTCTTTATGGTCGCTGTTGGTCAGTATATATCATCAACATGCATCAATACCTTAAACATTTTTAATTGGATCCTCGGTGGAATCTTAGCGTGCGTCTATTCATTTTAATACTGTTCTTCATTTTCAGTATTTTTACTGGGAATTGGAGATGCATTAATCTCCTAATCATTGATCGTTTCCAGTGGTGAAATTATCGTATTGGTTAAAATACAAAATTTAAAAATTTTTCCAGGATATGTTTAAGTATTGCATAAATTTAGCGGATAATTTGAAGCATTCCGAGGTTTAAGTGAAATCTTAAAAAGTTGAAATGGTACAGATTTGAATGTTTTTGATGTGCTGACTTGAAGAAGAAGAAGTGGAAGGCCATGAATTGAGCAGAGGAAGAACTAACAATTTAGAGGCAAAATTTAGCTGGAAAGGTATGAAAATCTGCTCTGAAATTTTGAAAATAGCAGAAGCCGTTTTGGGAATCTTATTTATTTATTCTTCATTTAAAAGTGCTTTGGTCCTTTATTATTTTCCCCATAAAACTATTTACCTACGATGAACTTGCATTTCTTGTAAGTCACGTTAAAATGAGAATTAGAAAAAATATAAATAAAACTGAAATTATTATTTTTGCTAAAGTAACATAGCTGTATCTAATTATCATACTTTAATTTTAATCTATTATCTTCAAGGCCGTTTCTTAAGCTTTTTTTAATGGCTTGTAGGTATATGAAAGAACATCGTAGAAGATTGGACAAAAATAACAGGTCCATTTATTTATTCCAACTACGTTTGGGCAACAGCGTAAAATTAATCAATCTTGTTCCTTAAATTTCAGTAAATTGGTTGGATTGCTAGTTCCAGTTTCAGATCCGTTAAAGATCCTGAGCATGTAGTGGGTTTTAATAGTTCCAGTTTGTCTTTGGAGAGTACCCAATAGTTGGCGAAAATGGGCAATGGATTATTTCGGTGGAGAGGAACCTGAGAATGGGAGATGCCGTTGTGTGGCTATCTAAACTTCGTTGTCGGGGGCTTTACACGTATTTATTGTTGCCCTTTGCTGCAGCCATCTCCAAGAAAGCGCTTTAGTAGGAGGCATTTCCATTTTATCTCGATTCCCGAATAAACAGCCCACTTATATTCTCCCTCGCCGCCAAATCACCCCATTCTTTAAGACGCCGTGTCCTCCCAAGTCCTTGGGCCTCGGTGGGCCTTCGCTATCATTGCCAGCTGAGCTCCGAATGCGTTTTGTGTGTTCTTATTTTTTTCACCTCGCCAGAGAATCGTGACTCCAAACTCACTCACATTTCAGCGAAAGCCCTGTTTTTTACTGTGAGAGCAACCAACCGGCCAACCTCACTCCTATTTCCACTTAGGGCTTTGCGATACATTGACTACGTTGTACGAAATTCTTGCAATGTCGTATAGTAATTCCGAGAAGAGGTGCTTATAATTTATGTTTTCAATGCAATGGAATTTCATTTGTTTTAATTGCGTTGCAATGGCAAGAAAATTTGTCATTCACTATATTCTATTTCACCAATCGATCCTCGTTTTAACAATAATATCTTAGTTGAGGGAGGAAAAAGATTTATCTAGAAATATCTATTGGAACAAATATACCCAGGAGGAATTATAAATATTGATGGCGTCAAAATGGTATGTTCACTTAAACTTATGTGGCCGTTGCGCACAGAGGCTGAAGCTCTGTATGAATTCACTTGGCGAGTTGACTTTCGCGAGTGTCACCCAATCCTGTACGAATTAGCTATCGATCGCGGTGGACTTTATATTTGCATGGAGCATCCGTAGTCCCTGTCACCATTCGAGAGAATTCGATTATATCGGCCAAATCTTTCGGATCGGATGGCTAAAGTGTAACATGTACCATTTTTATTTATTCCTTGCTTCGAGGATTGGGTAAGTTTTTAATTTATTTATGTATTCAATCATTTATTCACTGCCCTATGATCGTATGAGCTGGTTTCAGCGTTGTGGACCCCTGGAACTACTACCCCTGGAACAGTGTTGTGCGACCCTTGAAACTGAATAAATAGTAACGCTGCCCTCGTGCTGACGATACAGAGGACCAATGAAACAGGTTGTAATGAAGAGCTTCAGAGTAATTGGTGACGTCTCCCCGTGGAGTTGTCTCGTTGAGGGTTCTCGTTAACAATTACCAAGCACTTTACATAGCGCAATGGAAGCAAAGCGCCTCACTTACTGTTTAGGGAGAATCGTTACGTCACGAGTTGCCGATGCGTCAGGTTCAAAGGAATTAAGTTCGAGCCGAGTCCGTGGTTAGCTATGGGCAACGCCGTCTCTATTTATTGAATGTTCGAAGTTGTAGATACGATTCGCCTTCCAAATTGGCTCTATTTGGAATCCGATTCGTAAAAATCGACCAGTTACGAGCCAACTTCTGTGTTTATATGGGGGTTACGATTACGAGATTACTGTAAAACTGGCTTAGCAAAGCGAACAGTTGGGGCGTGGCTGTGTAAAGCGCTCCATACTGACACATAGGGCTGAATATCTGTGTACAGGGTTTTAGTGTGGAACTGTAGCTCATTTGGCAAAGATACCTTGGAACACATTCCTAATCAAACGCTAAAGGAGAACGGTAAATGCAAAAGAAGTTCTGGCATGTGATGTCTGGGAATGCTGGGGGTAGACATTAATCCCAACCTGACCTTCCGTTTCTGATATGACTTAAAAAAAACCTTATCCGGAATAAAAATCCATTAACTTTCTTTATTTGAACTCTCAAAAAAGAGCTTTATAGATCATCTACTTTTTTCTCCAGTTTCAGATACTATGAGTACATACTATGAGTATTATTGACCGCATATGCAAAAAGGATCTTTTGAATAGTGTTTTCCTGGGTTTGGGAACATATATTTAATTCTTATTTCGTATATTATTTATTTTATTTATTTATCATTAACCTGAAATCATCCATTTGTTTGCCTTTTACATCAGGTTATAAACATGAAAAGGACAATTGAAAACACCCAAGGCTTAGGTGATGAAAATCCATCTAGGCGGGAATCGATCCCGCGACCTCAAGTTTGACAGGCGAAGATATTAGCCCGCCGCCACAGAGGCCAGCAGAGTTAGATTGAGAAATGTTTCGTAATTAACCACTACTAACATCAATATGACTTATTTACTTAAATGCATAATAATTTTTCCACTTCCCATGCAAACACAATGCTAAAAGAATAAATTTCAACAAGACCCCACGCTCAATAATAATTGCCTATAATAAATTTCACCTCAAATGATATTCAAATCTATTCAGTTTCATTATTTTAGAAATATGATTGCAGTGGTGATTATTTAAGGTGACATTTGAACACTGAATTACATTATATACCAGATTAATATTTAAAAGGATGTGATTGGAAATATAAGAAAGGTGATTGGAAAAGAATTTAATCTTTCGTAAGAATCCTGAAGAGCAACCTTTTTCCGCTCTCTAGGTGCACTGTATACAGTATCCCACAAAATGTCTTATTGTTAATCATTTTTGGTGTGTAAAAGAAAATGTTTGCATTTTAACTCGAGCGGACCCTCCACAGTCCAGTCGTTATTCGCCCTTGATGTCTTCCGTAAATTAAACCAGATTCTCTTCGCTATACGGCAAGGGTTCGTCCCCGGGGTAGATCATCCTCCTGTAAGATACCGGATTCTATGTCGTCCCAGTGTGGGTTTATCCCAAAATTTCCCTGAAGTAAACAAATGGCGAGTGCTTAATCGGGGGTGTTTCTGTTTCCAAAACTCACGTGGTCACTCCATCTTTGTCGCGAATGAATCGCTGCTCACGCCCTGAAGGACGGATGGGTACAAATTAGCGACGCATGAATGCGTTTCGACGTTGTTTTGTTTTTCCATTTCTTCCAACTTATCCCCTTCGTGCCGCACTCTTCCCCAGCCTCGCCGATTACCTTTCTTTCCTCCTCCGATTTAGGGCCTGGCGATGAATGCTTCTCCCCCGCACCAACCCAGGCGAGTCCCTGTGATAAACATTCTGATTAGCATATTTTAATGAAGCGAACGAGATGAGAGAGAGAGACAGAGTGTTTTGCGCGTAGAGGATTGGGATAAAAAAATTATGTGTGTCGTAGCCATATAAAATAAACGATAAAAATTGTACCTATTTATCGTATGTAGTAGAGCAAATAGTGTTCACGTAGAGAAATTGTCATGAATTGGCTATTTGCATCCTCTTTGATTGATTGTCAACCTGATTAATTTAAGGTTTCATGTTTTTTAACTGTCAAATGATACGCCTATCGGTGTAAACACACGACTAGGTAGATACTTGTTGTCCTTGGTTGCTCCAGATGTTTTGTGCGTATTATTTATTCATTTCCAAATGGGAATATTTAAAAATTGGGTACATGATGAATTTCGTGGACACTTTATAGATATAATAGAACCTCGTATTTCATCATTTGCGCTTGTTTGATCCAGATTCACTTGACAGGATGAGAATAAGTGCTTCTTGAGAATTTTATTGTGTGAGCAGTATTTTGAAATCGTTTTTCCTCGAAAAAATTAAGCACTAATATTAATTTATCCGATTTTCTGTGATGAACCTATATTTATGTACTAATTTTGATTGCGTGTAATAATTCTACAGAAAGCTTTTGCGTATTACTTTATGTATATTAGTGTTTATGCGTGGGAAAATTTGCAAAATGTTCCTGGTGCATCTTCATAAATATTCTTACGCTCCTTTCACTTAAGGATATGGCAATGAGTTGAGCTTATTGACTATAACAATTAAAAGAGGGAGGTAGGGCGATCACACCCTCATGTGATACTTCCTAGTAAGGAGATGCTCCACTGCCTACCAAATAAATAGAAACACTGGTTTGGAGAATCCATTTTGCTATACCATAGAACGTTTTTGAGCGGCTGATTTTATTTTCGTGATTTTCAATTGTATTAAGACTAAGAAAGTAATGGTGTCCCCTCTTCTAAATCAGGTAGTGTTAATTTATCCTCTTGGATTTCAGTTTTGGTATCATAGTTATTTCACGAATGTTTATCGAGGTTATCCGATGAGATAGTATTCCTCTGTCCGTGCTATATATATTTAACGTTTGAGGTTTTGTTTTCTGCATTGCAGATTATCCATTAAAGTTAATTAATTTATTTATCAACATTAATCTTTCTCAAGTTTCGTTGATTTCGTTCCCATCCACTCAATTTACATTACAGTGTAATTCCTTTTGTTTTAGAGCGTATTGGAGAGGTCAGGTATATAATTTAGATAAACAGATCTACGAAACGTGGTAGGTACGTCAGGTTTACAGAGCAGCAGTTTTATTTTTAGGCTCAAATGTAGCAGAGTTCAAAAGATCAAAAGTTTAGTCGAACTCTTTATTCCATATAAGCGATTTATTCTTCTTAAAATTTAACTGGTTTTGGTTCGAAAAAAATGGCAGTGTTTACATCATTTCAGTTCAGTTTAGGAATAATTGTAATGAATCATAGAAGTCATTCAATCGCATTAGTAAAGTTGAGACACGATGCTTTGTTTTCCTGTGATATATTTTATCTGTCATTTACGTATGAATCGATGACAGGGTGATAAGTAACCCGTAGAAACGTATACTGTGCTCACCTTTTCTAAATAGGGATTCTAACCAAAATATCATGACCTTTAGCACCTGTTGTTTACTTTGCAGTTTTCGCCTGTGCTCGATCCATGAGAACGACTTTGTGGGCTGAAATAATTCTGGAACAATTTCATCGCCTCTTCTCTTACGCTAGTTTCTTCTTCATCTCATTACTACCATCCTTTTTAAGGTCCAACATTCTGCTTCCGTTTTCCATCATTCCGCTCTTATTTGGCATAGAGTTTGTCACATCTCTTCCCTCAATAGCCTTTTAATCAATGCCTCTGAACTATCATTATCTTCCTTCTAGTGTGCAGGGTCTACTATGACTAGGTTGTTCTAGAAAATATAATATCTTACTGAAAATTCCTCTCTTTCTTCACACCATCAAAAAAGGTTTTCACTGCTATCTCTCCCGGATGGAGGAAACTACTGGAAGTTATAATAGAAACATCTTAATTATCAGGCTTCTATGAAATCAACAACAAATACCGCGCAGTGTTCGGGAAACAAATGGTAACGTTTTTTCGTCTTGTCATGCAAACGAAGAAGATATTCGGGCGCGAATTTATGTCTGCCAACGACCGAGGAGTGGTAAGTGCTAACGAGAGCGTCTGTTTCAATTCAGAACAGTCATTTTCATTGCGTCACTTTCGTTGCTAATCGCCCTCCTCCTCGTCATCTCCGGACCATCACTTTCTGCTCCCGTCAACCCCATTAGACGTTCACTTTTTCTGAAGAGTGCACCTAATGGCGACGACCTTCGAGGTCCATCACTGCCAGGGACCGACTTTGGTCATTCATTCCCTTTTCCCACAAGGTCTCTCGGTTTCGGTCTGGGAAGAGGGCGGGGGGGAGGGAGGAAAATAAAAACTGCGCGGTCATATCGCCGGCATGTGGCATTAGTCACTTCACCCTCCCTCCCGCCACTCGTCGTGACTCTTGCTCCGGAAAATTATCGGTCACGGTTTAATTAGGATCGCGAGCCTTTCCGCCCACGTTTTCTCCGATCCCCCGAAAAC
>LYUA01000092.1:635179-647983 GCA_002093875.1 Calopteryx splendens
ATATATATATATATATATATATATATATATATATATATATATATAAATTGCTTGTGGACTATTGGTCACCACCTTCCGCCGCAGGGTTGGTGACCAGTGTCTGAGTTCTTCACTTCGCTCATAGAGAGAATGAAATATTTTTTGCTCCGGGATAAAAATTCCCCTTGGCCATTAACCGAAGGTACAAAAGCAGAAAAAAGAGGTTAAAAGCAACAAAAAGCCAACAAAGCAAGAAAAAAGAATATCTTAGTGTCTGCGTTATTAAATAATTTACCTAAATAATTCTGAATCAATTCTCTTGGATAGTACGAAAGCATATTATGCCTAGCAAAGATCCTTTAACCATAGAATGAAACGAGGTTTTGTTGGTAAAATTTCTAGTAAATAAAAAGGTTCTTGTTTTTTTGAATAATGAATAAAAGAAATGCTCCCGGAAGGTATTTATAGCGTGAGGTGTTCCGAAAAACGAATCGGACGCAGAAATTTAGGAGACGTATTAGGTGGTGAGAACTGGGAACGCTACTGAAAACCTTATCACCATTCTAGAGAGTCGGTCACGAGCTCACAATTTGGCAGAGATAAAGATATTCATCTTATGTTCCCACTGTTAGTTTATATTCACGTGACTAGTTTTTAAATCTAAAGTATCTGGCTCTCTTCGTCCTTTTCCCCAAATTAATTATAGGCATGAGTGTCATTGTGTCCAAAAATATTAGGAAAGGTTATTTCTAAAGTATGGATTATCTGCTGAGGCTGTTCTAAAGAGCGATGATTGGAAGAGTAGAAGTTAAATATTTAAAATTCCAAAATATAAATAAGCAAATAATAGTTAAATTCATGTCAAAAAAGACTTAGAAAGAGTATTTACTCGGCCACTTTGTCTGATTTGGTAGTCACCGGTCGCATCAGTTGACATCGAATAATAAGCACGGTTTTAGTTAATCACTGTCCATAAATATTCTTCTGCTGACTATTGGGCTGCCTTCAAGCCCCGCAACGTCCGTGACTTTCTTTTTTTTAACTTTTTTTTCCCTTTATTTCTGCCAATTTTTTTATAATTGTCTGTGATACGTATTCAGAAGAAATGAAATAGCAGTTTTCAGAGCATAAGGCCTACATTGTATATATGTTATCGCTATTGAGGGTTTTCGAGACCGAATGTATGTAATATATTTATTTATTTACTAATGGTTCACGTATGGGAGAAGGCAGTCGCGACTCCATCACGTGTCTATTGTTCCAGAGTGTATGAATGGCCGGGGAGATAGATACTTGCATTGATTTCAATGTCTCTTGAATAGTAACTGCCTACACCATGGATCCTCTTTGCACTGGGTATGCGCTCCATTTCCTGACTACTCTCTCTTTGGGGAAAAGGGATCTAATATCATGTTTCCTCGTTTCACGGCAAGCATTTGTTGGCCAATTTCATATCCGCGTGGTGGTGAACAGTCATAAAACGGTCCCCGGTGTCCTTCAGCCATCCTAAAGATTTTTAGAATGGCAACATTTCTTATGGAGCCAGGGGATTTCCCTGGCTCTCCTCTCTCGGTATTGCAACGCTGGAATGCGGTCAGCGCACCTCCGACCGGAAGGTGTGATTTCATAGCATTTTCAAGGGTGAAGAAGGCTTCCGGCGTTGGTAGATTTTTCCTCCTCTCCCCCAGGGAGTGTGCATCCAATTGAGATTCTTGTCGGAATACGGAGGTTTAAGGTGAGATGGAAAGAGACCGGGGAGGCGAAATCATAAAATTTATGTGATCGGTTTAATCGGTTCTCGGTCTAAATTTGACGACCCTCCCGCAGAAGTCGAAAATCGCCTCTGACGATCCGTTTTCTAGATATGACCATAGCGGGAGGTGAGGAACAATTGTGAACTAGACCAGTAGGTTGCTAACTTCAAACTAATCATCACACTTGGTAAGCTCATTTTTTTGAGCATTTAATACCAATGTCTACGCCAGCGTGTTTATTTCTTTGCTGAATACTAATCATCAGAACATTCTAATGGCTTAGGTGACTACGATTTTTTGTTAGTTTTAAATTTCTTCATGACACTTCCAAACTATATGTTTTGCATGTCTGAAAAATACATAAATTTTAAGTAATTATTCTTCCTTATAAGAACGCCATTCCTTGCAGAAGCTACTTGTTTCCCTCGGGCGCTGGCGCGGGAAAGCTCAAGGAAAGTTATCATACGTAACGAATGCGTCAAGGAAACTTTATCGAACAAGATTTCTCATCTTTTTGTGGACCGCTGAACACACTCTCATTTTGTATTATAATCAGAATAAGCATAACCAAATATATAGCCATATATATGCATGCATTTTTTATATACCTAACTGTATTAGAGATGCAGAGAATGTCCATTAAAACATCCGTATTCCCGATGGAACAGTATGAGAATACACACTACGTCCTCTGAGTCGTTTGTCGATTAAGGTCCTTTCCGTTACACCCACTTTTTTTCAATGGCCGAAACTCAGGTCGCGATGGCTTTATGATGGGTCGCAAGAGGCACTTAAGCTCGCCAAATGTTTTGATCCCAAAAAAAAAGAGTTGATTTTTGGGTACGCTCACAACCGGCTCCAGGAGATGGATTGGAATGAATGGATTTTTTAAGTCTTCGGAAGTTTCAGCGTGGTGGGTCGAATGTGGTTCGGGATCGTGTGTGTTTGCGTGGGTTTTTACGCATTTTGTGCCCACGCCGTTTTATTGCTATCTTTCGATAGCAATAAAATGGCAATGGTGAAACCAGGTTGACGGGAATCTGAGAGTAGCTCGGATGAATACTATTCACGTTTGTATTTTTGCATTAATTGAAATTCATGATCCTGAAAGTCAGACGTTCTCATGTTTACATAAAAATCATTGGTAAATTAAAGGAAATAATATTTCGTTCAAACGATTCTTCCTGTGTCATTTAAATGAGGTTTTTTGGTCGGGAAGGTCCAGCTTTTAAATTGATTTTTAACTTATTAATTTTATAAACAGTTTGAAATTTCTATTATAGTTAAGAATGAAAACTATATTGTCGGCCATTATATTCATTCTCAGTACCTACGAGACGGATAAATGTAGGTATGTCGCTAAGTTAGGATTTTACCACTTCGGTAAAATTGGTTGTATAAGGCACCTCCATGAAAACAAACTATTTCTCAGAATCTATAATTTTGAGTAATATATGCGGAGCATAATATATTCAAGATAAGTAAGTACGGTGAGCCTTTATATATATTAGGAAAACAGTTTGTCACTAAAGAAGGAAAATTATAGCTTTTAATAATTATATTTCAATTATTTGAGCTATTTATATATGAATTCGTGGTATTCCAGTGGGTAGAGCGCTGGGCTTCTAACCGAAGGGCCAGGTTCGATTCCAGTTGAAGCCTCTGGACACTCTTAGCTTCACCTAAACTGTGTGATTTTTCGAGTACCAGGTCATCCTGGGAAACCGCAGGTGGCACAGAGAAAGGAACTGCTCCCCCTTACCCTGATATGTGAATTTCACACGTTTAGGGCATAGTATAGGGCGAGCTCTACCCTCACCTACCAAACCGAATTCACGTTGATTACTGTTGTTGGTAAATCCAAAAATTAAGTTTTTGTCTATAATATTACTACTATTAATGCATAATTGTTATCATAGAATTCATGTAAATTAATTACATTTTTATTTTATATTAATTTAAGGAATTATACAATTGTTCTAAGTAAATAGTAAATAATTATACCGT
This sequence comes from Calopteryx splendens, assembly GCA_002093875.1. NCBI lineage: Eukaryota > Metazoa > Arthropoda > Insecta > Odonata > Calopterygidae > Calopteryx > Calopteryx splendens. The sequence goes on from LYUA01000092.1 coordinate 638,920, forward strand.
CACACAACATGGGGTTTTGTTTCAGTGTCGTGTTATTTTATCGTAAAATTATGTGTTCGGATCGTACACTTTTGTGTACCGACATATATATATGAAAAATTCATGAAATAAATCTGAAGCCTGGAATAACATAAGCATATATTTTAAAATAATTTCTAATGTTCTGTTAGTGAATGTTCCTCAGCCAGAGTCTGAATTTTTGACGTCCTCCCGGTGAAACGCAAAACACTTTTGTGTCTTATGAGAATCTTGAGTGTTTGAATAAACTTTTATTTTGATTCAAATGCGCTCCATGCCGGCCGTCCGGTCCAGCAGACGCGTACTTATAAAATTAAATGCACGAGGTAGTTCAAATACGCACGTTCCGTTGAGGCCCAGAGAAGGGTGTATTCGCGGTAAGTAAGCAAGGAGGATATATCGGAATGGGGGGATGGATGTAGAGGAGGAGACTACCGTCGGGTGGGGTGGGGGGCAGAGCGTGGTGGACACTTTCGGGGGAGGAGCATTGTATCTTATTTTTATTCTTCGCGTATTGTCCTTTTGTTAGGGGGGATCGTTTGGGCTGCGGGGGACGGGATCGTTCTTGACCGCCATCCCGGATCCATTGAGCACGGATCCGCTGGGATCCCTTTTGAGGCTGAGAGAGGGAGGGAGCCAAATGGCACCGAGCACTCCGATATATTGAGATGTCCCGTTGTCGGGGCTGGAATGGAAATTATTCTCCGAGCGTTTGATCGGTCCTCCCACTCCCGTCCCCCCTTTCCCACACTTTCAATCCCGTTCAATGTTCCACGGCGTTCCTGGAACTGTTATAAGTACAGATTTATTTCATCACACCCGGTTATGGGTTAATGGTCCACGATTTGGTCGCGATGCGATGTCGGCAACAATTTCGTTTGATGCAGTAAGGGGCCTGAGCTGGAAAACGCCGATTCGAAACCCCACTCCCTTCCTCACCTCTCTACGTAAACTAAATAACGTATATGTCGCCTATTGCATGCCTAGGTTATAAACAAAAGGTATAATATTCCGTTGAAATAGCTGATGCGAATTTTTTGTTGACATTACTTGAAATGCCCATGTGTATCAACATTCCTATATATATTTATCACCTTGGTATTCTTTTAATTATTTGAGTTGATGTCAGACGTGGAATATCTCTTTTTTTCGAGAGTTGATAAGGAAAATATAATGTCACACCCTGAATGCATACAGAAAAAATAGTTGGATCAAATGCAGATTAGCGTGTTTATTGCCTCCTGGTAAATGTTAACTTTCCTACCACCTGGTTATGACTTGAGAGGAATAATGTCGGTTTAACAATTTTCTTCTGTCAGTGCTTATGTTTACCGAATAATTTTTAGTTTAAGTCCAACATTTGGTGATTCATTGCACGCTCACCATCCTAGAACTCCTCGCTTTCCTAGGTTCATTAGTTTGTAGCTTAATGAGCGAACTTTAAAGGTCAAGGTTATTACGGCTTTTCCTCTGTGGATTTGCTTTGGAATGAAATTTGGTTTGAAACGCCTTAGGTTATCAGTGGGAATTCCGAATTTTTTTAGGCCGCGGGTTCTATTGCCACCCCTGATATGCGCAAAATGTAATTTCGTCAACTCAGTAAACGTAGCAGAATGTATGTACTCAGTATCCAAACAAATATAGAAATAATATCAACTGTTACTATTGCAAATACGAAATTACTGTAATGTAGTGACTCTCTTAAGCATGTGGTTTTTTCAGAACGTATCGTAATTTGATCAAGGAAGTTGGAAAAACCAATTCATCAATTTATGATCAACTGTTTATTAAATATTTCTCATGGCACTTTTAAAATTCCTTGGCTCACGTTATGTAAAGAAAGTCGACAAAGGTGTTAGCGTATATTTTTAATTAGTTTCCCCTTAAAACCACGAAAACGTGTGTCTTTGCGCTCAACTATGCTCCGACATTTTTTGTTTTGTCACTTTTTTGTAAGGGAGGTCAATTTTTTTCCTGGTGGTGATGATGAAATGATGTTTCTTTTCAAGGATTACGGATGGAAGCAGCCCTGGGCAGTGTTCGTTTGCCTAGCATACATAATGTTTACCATCTAACCTACAAGGGAGTCCAATCGTATCTTCTTCCTGAGCGACTCCAACTCGAGAGCACATATTTGCCCGAGCGCCATCTTGTTTTCGTCTTGCTGTAGTATGCAAATGAAATTGAATATTCGTCTGGAGGCGTGGATTGAAACCGTCAAAATATCAAGGCTTTCTATCTGAGTATGCTGTATACTAATTGCAATATTAACGGCGCATTCTAAGCTAAATTAGATGTCCGCCATCTTAACTCGGTGGGTGACGTACTCGCTGACTGACCCCAAGGTCGCAGATTCAAATCCATCATGGATGTTTTATATTATTTTTCCTTTCTGCAATATTAACACATCCCCTTGAATGCCTAAAATGCTTTTTTTTGGTTAGATACACTTCCAACAAGTAAATCATCCTGAATTAAATTTATTTATTTTTCCTTAGTGGGTGAACTAATGTTATCCAGAAGAAGGGAGAAGGATGGAGACGATGGGAGGACAAGGAGAGAGACTGAAGGAAAAAGAGAGCGAAAGAGATGATTCCACGAAATAGATTTTTTACGAAAATATAAATTTAGAAATTTCATATTCGGTATTCGAAATCCGATTCTATCCTCGTGAGACTAATCTCATTAAATATTTGTCATATTCAGGTATAATCCAAGGAAAGAACGTTCTCTCAAACCTATCGGTACTACAATCAATTCATCTTATTTTATCCTCAGAATCGACTCTTCCCCTGAAATTAAGTCCTCGGTACCTAATACCTACGTGGTAGGTGTCTGAGCTATTAAAAACGATTAATGTTCATTGCTGCTAAAATCAAACTATGGTATGGAATGTAATGGACCATCATCGAATCCATTTAGGTCAATACAAATAGCTACCGCGATTTAGCTATTTAATGAGAGATCAGCTACCTATGGCAAGGTTGTTATAGGTACTGAATGGTGCCTTTCCACTACTCTCTCTCGGGTCACATATGCCCTTAAGGTTCTGCTCTTCGGGTAGGCTACATGGAGCATTATTAACCATACGCTACATAAGGCATAATACCTACTATAGTAGCATAATATGTTCTTGTTTTTCACAAGTAATTTCAAATGTCCGAGCATATGACATCTCCAAAGAATGAGACTTGTTCCTATTGTGATAGCACCTTTGTCCTACCGCTTAATTTCTCTCATATCTTTTTACTCCGATTTGTACCTAAGCCTTCATCACTGTACCTCACCGGTATTTTGTTTTTTTAGATGAAATTAGAGCTCACCGTAATTCAATCAAGTTTGATTTCCTTTCTCTGTGCTACTGTTCAGTGTCCGGTTCTAGAAACCGGAAAATCGCACTGTGTGGAGTTCATGTCAGGTTGTCCAAAGTCAACACCCGGGATTTTAACCCAGAACATTACGGTCAGCTGACGAATGCTCCACCCACTGCGCTACCGGGCTACTGGGTCTTTTTATACCATAGCGTTTTAATTCTTTTCTCATGATATGACCCTTAAAACAACAGGTTTGTCCACTTAGACCTCATTATTAGTATTTCTCTCAAGGAGATAGGTGTACCTAACATGGTAGTTTGTTGATTGAATAGATATTTTGGATAATTTAAATTGATTTTCGTATCGTAATCGATTTTTAATATTTTTTCTCTTCGAAGAGTTTAATTTTGGGCGTTAGTATGCTGACTTTTCTCTGTTAATCAATTATTGAAGTGTTTTCCATATCAATTTATAAGATGTATACTTTGAGTTTTGGTAGGCACGTGGGGTTCGAGAATGTTTTTTTTAAAAAGGCAATAAGCTGTCTTTTAATTAAAGAGTTATGTGTGAAAAATGGATTTAAAAGCCTCACAAATATATGTTGGACTACGACTATTTCCTCTCTGGTTATTCTTTTTCTCTAAGCAAGATTTCCCAAAATTTGTGGACTGGTTGGTGGGCCCTTAGCGTCTAACGACTATATTAGTTGGAAGAAAAGAAAAAAAACGACACTCGTATGGAGGAAAAATTATCACAATATAAGACCCGTCATACAGTCTGTAAGAAGATACGTCGATATACCTAATACGTTTGCCTGACTTGGATTCAGTAATAACTCCTCTGGGTTATAATGTCCATTTCATCAGAAAGTGCTGCTAAATATTAGTTCCACTAGTAAAAATGTCAATGCTGTATGTTATGCAATAAGTTTTTTAGCGTCATGCCAACATTTTCTGTTTCCGCACACGCAGTTTGCGGAGGGTAGCTTTCTCGTCCCATTAATATCCACCTTTTATTTGATTTTTGTTGCGTGCCCTTGCGTGCCGTTGTTTCCCTACTAATTAGTATGCATAACGTATGCTATCTTTATTTTTTTTAATCAAAAACCCCGAGTAATTTTTTTATAATTGCTGACAGCCAAATAACAAACTCACTGTTGACATCCGAGTAAACAAATAAGTACGAAGTGTTACTTCACCACTACATTGGCTGCATTACATTTGTATGTTTTATTGTATGCAACAAAACCGAGTTTTAACTTTCAATTCCATACTGTTTTTTTAATTCTTCGTTCCATGAAGCCGAATAAATTTACTTGCACCACTTAACATATACCTATTCGAAACCAATTCTCTTATGGTGCCAGGTTATCGACGTGCACGGAACTTAGGCAAGTTGGTATATCACAAAAACCTTGTTCATACGAAAAGCTCGCTCAGTGAAGATGGCAAAAGAATCAATTATCATCTGCTCCATGTCCGTCAATCTCGTACTGTAATCAGGGTGAAAGTGTAATATGATGAGATGTGGCCCCTAACCCAATCACTCCCTCATATCTTCCCAAGATCTCCCCTCCGACGCGCGTCAATCTTAGCTCGAATTTGACACGCCTATAATTGAAAGTCGTATCAGATAATGATGTCACGCACCACTAATGACATTTTGGTCTTTTCTAACCTCTTATCGCTCGTGTCAAAAGGCCTTTGAGGGTATTAAGTAGCCCGCCGCCAGTTGCAAGTTCGTGGCCTCCCTTCCCTCCCTGGGATCATATTGTCATATAAAAAAATATATTTTTTTTGCAATACGAGAAATTCGTACTAATGAACCCATAGATACTCCTTTTGCACTCTCCTTCATAACGCGTGCTAATGGGGCAAGGATTCGTTAATCAATTTCACCTTGTGCGGGAGTTCCTTCAAACCTTCGTAAGATCATAAGAAAAAACTCCATTTAAGACGTTAAAAGAAAAATGGGGGAAGTATCGGGTTGCGAATCAAGAGTCAACTCGATTAAGGAATCTTACATAAGATTCGTTGCAATGAAATCGCGTCTTGCAGGGAGCGATAAAATATGGCATAAAACGTGTTGCGTAATATGTGGTGGCCACTTTAACTATAACGGTGCCATCCTAATCCTATGAACCCCCTTAAATACCCGTTGTGAAGGTGATGATGTGACTGGTAGGCTATCCAAACTCCAGTGGGGAGGTCCGGTTCAAATATTGAATAGGTGAAATTATTCTTTCTTGGTGAAATTATCTCCAAGTGTTTACGTATAATTTCGTGATTTTCTGTCACTCCCAACGAAGAGCTGATGTGGCGACTCTCGAGGCGTCATGTTTTGATCGTTGATTAGGGGCCGCCATTACGAGATAGGTGCTTATTTAGGAATAAGTGAAAAAAAATCGGCGGCCACAATTTTAGAGGTCACTGTGGGATCCACATTTTCAACGCCTCGTCAGACGAACTGAGTCCAAGAACTTAAATCCCTCATAAGACATCAAATAAGTGGAATCCCACTGAAAATCCGTTATCTTTCGGATTGGAGTTCAGGGCGTCTATTACTTATCTCCCTGATGGCTAAATATCGAGCGAAATGGCATCAAATGGTGTGGTATTTATACGTAAACACAATTCTTCTCCTCGAGTCAAAGGCAAATATGCGCGGAATTCGACTACAGTGGATTACTTTTCACGCAAAATGTATTGCTCGAAAAGTTAAAGTTAGTAAAAGCCTTGTCTAACGGCGATTTAATATTTTTTGTCGCCAAAAGAGTATCCTTTGAAATTAAAAAGCAGTATATTTTCGCTTCCGAAATATTTTCAAATACTTATTTATAAATTGATATCACCGTTTTAATAAAAATGTCAATTCTTTCCTATTTACTCATAATGGTTTATAGTACATATTCCTGCGGGAAGTCAATTTCGTGGAAACAGCACAGTATTCCCTTAAATTACTTGAGAAATAATTTTGGTCATCAAGCACCTTCTTTGTGCTTAAAATTATGTTTTTATTTGAAATATGTTGTTAGAAAGGCATCTTATCATTAAGCAGCCCTGTCTCTTGGTTATCCTACTAATCGATGTCCTCAATTTTTTCCCCATCCATTGCCCTAACCCCATCTCACATGAGCATTTCCCTCGTAGATCATCCCTTACTGAAGTAGTCCCGAGTAATGGGTGGAATGGCTCGATCAAAGCTATTTCTCAGTCGCACCCAAGTCATCTGCCCGTCCCCCGTATCAACCTCCCCCTCCCCTCGCCGGTGGAGACAGACCAGGGTTGACTTTGTATGCTGGACTGAACTCCAGAGAGAGTTTGCGGCATGACAGGACAGGAAGGGTATTGAGACGACCGCAGTGGTGGCACTGTCCCTCGGCTGCAGACTTCTGCAGCAGCTGGAATGACGGGATAATGGCTGCTGGGAAAAAAATCATTCCCTTCCTCCACTGTAGCACGTGTGGCTGGCTCTTATGTACCTACAAGAGAAGGAGAGAGGTAATATTCCCTCCAGGAAAAAGTATTCATTTAGAGCAACTTACAAGGCCGGCGCGAGGGTTTATGACAGAGATCTAATTTTTCCACCCGTCATTCAGTAGTCTTTGAATTCTACCATTGGTTTGACAGCGGGTCTCCATTGTTATCTATCCAATTATCTTATGCCCAAGTTTGCGTTTCTCTTACGCATCCCGTTTTAATTTGTCATACCTATGCATGTCTCCCTGTGTCTTCCTATTGTGACCTTCCCTTCTTATAAGTATAAACAAGGTGTGCTCAATCCGTCTAGTTCTCCGCGTTGGAAGGATTCTCCGTAACTGTTTTCTTTTTATTCTCTTTTTTTCTATCCTTCCTCATTTTCTTCCTCTACCTCTAGTACTAGATTCTCGAGGCTTCCATTTTGCCGTGGATAGTTTTTCCAAAACTCTATGTCTCCGATTCATAGATAGTCAACTTATTAAAAGATAGATTACGAACATCGTTCATGGGATTGCTTATCACTCTTCTAACCAACATGAAAAATTATTGAGTCATTCAAGTATTTTTCAGAAAATAATAAGTTTTTGCATCTGTTGTATATCGCCAAGTACAACTTTTTAATAATATGGTTTAACAAATATTCCTGTGGAATTCTTTATTATTCGAGACGTCCCTCCATGAGTTATGTCTTGGTAAAATCAGGGGCCGTCTAAAGAATTAAAGATTTACATTGTCGTATTTATGCATGATGAACGTCCAGGGAAGGGGTAAATTATCGAGTTGATCTTATTTGAAGGGGAGAGATGGGTCATATATCTTTATAAATACACATCGAAAATAGAAGCGAGAAGTCGCCCTGGACGATCGCCCGAGCGTAGAATAGACCCCTAATCTGTCGTTTGAGGGCCAGTGAGGAACATAAAACGATTTCTATTGTGATGGTATTTTTAATTTCATCATCGATGTTTTTTTCTTGTCGTAAATCTGTTTTAGGGTTAATAACTATCGGACCTAACACCTCCCACACCTTTGGCGAAAGAATTCTGGCACATGCAATAATCGACTGTTGACTACCAACCCTATATTTACGGTGAGGAACAGAGGGTAAAAATTACTGCAATGCCACCTTCGCATTTTATTAGCACGACCTCGGTTTCACTGCCGTGCTGCGTCATCGGGTCACCACCAGTTTGCTTCTTCCTTTTTGTGTTCTATTCCTCACGATTGAAAAATTCCACCAAGTTAAGCGTGAAACAGTTCTCCAATCTTTATGAATGAATAACTTAATAAAGTGGATCAGAGATGACTCGTATGATTACTTTGGTAAATTACAGCATTCGCAGCAGCAGGTAATTTTTTGGTAAATTACAGCATTCGCTTTTTTCTTCCATTTGACGGAATTAATGACCCAATCAATACGACGATCGTGAAAATATCAACTCTTGAAGAAAATACAATGTGGAAAAGCGCGTCATGAACCAGCATAAAATAATAATACCGACTTCATTTAAAATTAGACATTTCTAATGATTTATGAGAGGATTTGACATTAATATGTGCATATTTTTAATGACCAACGTTCCAGAAGTAATATATGAAGTATTGACACAAATTTCACGTGAAAATGGGCAGTGAATTAATTTCTTAACCAAATTCTAACCAACTATGTAACATTAAAAAACACGAATCCGCTGTTTCCGTCCGAGTCATTTTTTAGATGACCCTCAACAGCCTCGAATCCTTGAAGAAGGTCCAATATACATTCTCTTTTCGACGTAGCATTATTGTGTGTTAATTAGATGTGGGAATTAATAGCCTGGATGAGGTACATAATTGTGCGTTATCTGCAAACCTCCCTGTCGTGACCGTGGGGATGGAGAGATACACGTCGATGAACGCTAGAGACGGTCTATCTATCTTGATTGATTACCGTGCGCTTTGTCGCCGCACAGGCAGCCACCGCAAGGGGTGTGGCTTGCAGCTAACAAGAGAAGGGGGTTCGGACGGCTATCCTATTTGTGAGATGAGATCTGGTCCACGCGCCGAGGAACCCTAGCCGTCGCTCTTCGAGTGCCTCGTTGGCCGCGGTCTTCTTTATTTAATTACGCACCATTCTTATCATCATAGCGCCTCTCTTTGCATAGAAAGTTATAATGCCAAATTGCTATGTAAGCTCTGGGTGGGGAAAAAGATATGTCATCCGTCTGAACATTTTTCCTAACTTTAAGCGCAATTTTTGCATAAACTATTGCC
>LYUA01000092.1:675979-687466 GCA_002093875.1 Calopteryx splendens
AAGTACAACACCTAGGACCTGCGAAAGCAGAAGACCGCTGATGATGATGATCATTGCATTTAAAACTTCACTTTTACAAGATTATTGGTATTTATGCAGGTTATTCTAATCAATTACTGTATAAGGTGGTTATCCACCTCTACTGACATAATCGAACTTGGGTCGAAATTTCAATGGCATTAAACATATTGCTCCGCCGGTGTTACTCTGCAAGTAAATGTTTTGCTATCAGGTATGCTCTTATATCTTTCTTGCATGGAGTATTTTTATATAAAAACAAAGGATTAGAAACAAGTTTCCCCTTTAATTACTCAAGATCTTTTCTAGAAAAGAATTTCAATTAAGTCAGTCTATAGGATTAAAAAAGTAATAGTTCCATTGAAAATCGTTCTATCCGTAATGCATATTATCAATCGAGCGTGGATGCAGCAATTAGGTGAAGTGTTGACGTCATACATTCAAAACGATATTTAACCTCCGTTAAATAATTATTCATGTGTAATTTTGGCATAAAATAACAAATTAAAAATCTAGTTCCATGCAACAATGTTATCAAAAACGAGCCAGAGAACATACTTTATAAACTGTACACTCTCAAAATGGGTATTTACTTTGCAGTTGATATAGAATTTTATTTCAATTCTGAAATATGGCTATTTTCATAAGTAATTAATGTCACCTGAGTTAAGGTCAGGCGTCGATTTTTTTCTGGAAGGACATTTGACGATTGGTGATTATTCTAGTATATTTGGAAAATAAGAAATTGATTTGTTCTGTTAGAAACAATTTCACCATTCCAGTCTGTACAAATAAATAGGAGTTAAGTTGTCATGGTACTTGCTTCATTTTTTTTTCATACTCATTTGGTGAACCGTCGAACTCGAGGTTAAGTGGGTTATACCTTTTTGTTTATGATTGAGAAAGACCCACAGCATAAACCTGAAGGTTGGTTTCATAGGTGAGGGTTGAGCTCACCTCGTCCTAAATCCTACAGATTGTTAAATTCACGCATCAGGACAGAGAGGCCAATGCCTTTTAATGTGACGCCTGTGGTTTCCCACGGAGATCTGGTACCCAAAAAATCGCACAGTTAGTGTGGGGCTGTCCAAAGTCACTTGGAATCAAATCCTGAACTGCAGAACGAAGGCTGAACGCTGTGCCCTCTAGGCTTCCGCGGTCCTCTTGTGCATGATATACATTCTAATAACTGCATCCATTATTAAAACACAAACGCGCTAATAAAACAAAACTTGTTGATACCTGCTTACCCTCAAAAATTTTTAAATGTTATAATTGAGTTAAGCTAATACGATAATAAAGTGTCATTGCGGTTTCTAGAGAAACATGGACAAGAGCAGCTCCATTAAGTACGAGAAACGTTTAAGTCGAAGAGAGTCGGGCTAAGATCTTTAGAAGCGGAGAGCGTGGTTCAGTGGTATATTACTGGTCACTGTGATAAAATATTATAAATCGTCTCCAGAACTGAGCAAGAATCGTTTATTTCGCGCAGAATTTGTGACCACAAAAAACCGTAAGTTACAGCTCCCACACAGTTGTAAGGCATAGACCATTTCATCATTTGTCTTCCTCCCGCGTTTAGTTTTACGAACAGGTAAGAAAAATTCACAGCATCCTGTATTTGTATAAATGAGGTTGGTATCGCCCTTGCCCATGCACGCCCATGTACTGCCTGACAGGATTCAGTGTGGCACTGGAGTACGGTCAACTAGGTATTTGGGCCGGTTATTTGCAAAAACTCCTCATGTAGACGATTTTTATTGCATTGCTTCTGAGACAAAGGTCGTTCTTCCGGTTTTTTTTATGTGTCTGCCCCACTAATGAGATACAAAATCTCATTCCCGAAAGACATCGGTGGGCGTATAATTAAAGTTACGGTGACCGGGCGAATGAGAATTCCTTCATACCTGGATCAAGGACGGAGGGGGTGGATTGATATTAGCGGTGGGAGGGGCGGGGTCTCCCCCGTTGATGGCTTTGGTCGCGCCCCCGAAACATCAAAATTTTTAATTTGACGAGATACCGGAGACCGGAATGGTGGGGCTAGTCGACGGCTTTCTCTTAATTCCTTAAACTATGTGTTAATCGATCAGGGAACGACTTTTAATTAGGAATTCTGAAGATTCCCTCGAGGGCTTTATATAGAGTGAGAGAGAGAGACGGAAAGGGAGCTTGAATGGTTCTAGGTTTCCTTTTTTTCGTTCTTTTCGTTGGAAAGAGCTCCCTCGGTTTTAATAGCTCCCTATGGAGATTAATTCTCAACGCTCCGTGGGCGAAGGATTTTTTCTCTCGCAGCATGTTTTTCAATTAAACGCTCCGCAGTTAGTTCGCCATTTTTTTTAAGACCGTGCGAATGAAAAATTTATCTATTTACGTTAATTGAAGGATTTATGGTAACATTCACAACCTTTTTCATTTGTGAAAATATAACTTTTAGTCCGTGGAAATAAATTATTATTAAATTTTTTCACTTACTAGGTTGTAAATAGGTGATTTTTTCAAATATTTACATTTTCCATCGACGATTGGACGTTTTTCTCCAATTTAAATGGGAATAGCTTTGTACGAGCTTTTATCGTACATGTAGACTTGCTTTAATTATTTGAAAGATATGTCTATGGTTCGGTACTTGGGTATTCGGACCTTACTATTAAGCCTGGCTGAAATTCTCCAATTACGTATAAAAAGCTGATGTTCCAATTATTTATGTGAAAGCTACAGTATGTATAATGAATGGAGAATGTAAGGATGTGCAGAGGTATTAGGTTAATATATGCGACTGAAATACAATAAGTTATTGACTGAAAAATTGGTGGCTCTTCCATTAATTTTTCTCATATTTCGTTTGCCGTAGATACTGAAGTTGTAAACTTCCAAAGTTGGTAGCAATTCGACTTCATCATTTTCTGTTATCAGGCAGCATGAAAACATTTTAGAGGCTTTGGTGATAATCAGGTATAGATAGTATAAGGTTAAGTGATTTCTATCAGTATTATTCCGTCCAGTAACTTAATCGCTTTCAACTTAATATGCCGGGATATTCTTAATATTCTGGCTAGTATGGTTATGTTAACTTATTATAATTGGAACACTAACAACTCTCTTCGTAAACTAATGCTTCGTCAAGATAAGCACCTGATTTCGCAGTACGATGAAGCTGTTATAATGCCATTATAAACGTTTTGAGAACTTTTCAAATATTAGTTTAATGTGAATGTGTGAACTTCCGCCGTATGTTCTCTGAAATAGTTGAAGTTACGAATGCTATTATGCCCGATCTAGATGCTAGATGCTACGAGTATTATGCTAGATCGAAATTCATTCAGAATCTCCTCCTCTCTTTCTGTTTTCTTGTTTTATGTGGTTTTAATGCAGAAATATTATAATGATAGCTCTGATACGGTTTGTAGAGTTAATTGGAGAGTTATCTGTTTGGTGAATTAATTATGAACTGTCCATTTATTGATGAGCCAGGGCTCAACAATTGATTTGTTTACATTATAACTCCTAAAATTGTTTTCGTAAAATTGCATATCCGTGTCATCATAGATATTTTATCAAGTTGTTTATGATGTTTATAGAAATGAGTCAGAATTTTTCATGAATTTACCTACGACAAGTCCTTCTCTCGTTTGAGTAATCCTAATACCTAATAGGACAGTTTCAGGCTTCCATGCATCGCATAACACGGTTACAAGTAAAAAACTCTTATTCCACTTCACCGGATTCCTAGAATTTAATGAACTATGATAGAAGGCAAGTCAGAGATAAACCGGAGACTCGTAAGTGATGGACTCCTCATTCCATTTGCGTAAATGCAGGGACATTAAAGTTAACGTTGTTTGCGTAAATCAAACTGTTTGGGGAGCATCGAATTTCCTTTGGAGAATTTCTCAGTCCCACTACACTTAATGCCGGGGCGATCCCTTTAATCTCCCACTAGCTACCGTCAAGCAAAGCCGATCTTCTTTGTTCCTCTCGAATTTGTAATTCCCTTTGCCTCCGCACTCTCTCTCCCTTCGTGCCCGCTTCGTGACTCCTCATCGGCAACCCCCCGTCGAGCGTAATAGGACCCTCTCGCGGGCCCCCAACCTCCCAAGTCGCATTGTTTTTCGCAGTAGCAAAAAAAGGTTCCTCGAGCCATATTAGTGCTTTTATCGGCCCGAAATCGAGGCGAAAGGAGTTAGGTAATCATACATTCATTTCCCTCTATGATTTGCATTAGTTCCCTTATTTTTTTCGTGTCCTCCTGTTTGTTCCTTAGGAATTTCGCCTATTCATTAATTCACTTATCGGGCGAATGTCAAAAGTCTTGACGCCAAATATCCGGTGTTGTCTATCATCATCCTCGAATCCTTGAATTTCGTCCTGAGATAAATGTAATACCGTTAATACGCCTTAAATTCGTATTCTATCACGTGACACTGGGAGGTACTTGCACTTGGAGTGTCAGGTATGAGAACATCATATCGTTGTCCTTCGTTCGCAATTGATAAATAATGTTGCCAATATAACCGCATGCATAGCAAACGTCGTCAACTACTTAGTTTTTATTAAGTCCGAATACATATTTCAAATTGGTGGAATTTTTACTCACGGTTTCTTCTTCGCGTGCCAGAATTATTGGTTATTACAGCATTGTGAGAATAGAATTCGAGCACTAGATAAATTGAGACACTGTCTCAGTCAGCTCCGTCCAGAAAATCCCCGACCTGCTTCCCAAGACTAAGGGCAATCTACCGCACAACCTCAACGAAGCAGTCTACCGGATTCAATGCACTTGTGGGAAATGCTACATTGATCAAACCGGAAGATCCCTTAGATGCAGGCTGAAGGACCATGTGAGGACCCTAACCCAGAAACAATTCCTGTTCTAATGGAATAAATCATTTTGAACTTATTATTCTTCATATATGAAAACATTCAGCTTCCGGATTCACCTGGTAGGTTGACTTTATTGAGACAACAGTTTCGCCTCCTGTCCTAGAGGCGTCTTCAGATCGAAGTGGCCTCGATAGGAGGCGAAACTGTTGCAGGCATGTTTTATATCGTCCCACAGACTTCGTAAGACGTCAAAATTAATTTACGTCGTTCGAGAATTCTGAAAACATATAAACGACTTTTTTCCACCAATGTCTTATTGATATTCTGATAACTCTATCCTCCCCTTACACCCGTGACATCCGAAACACCCTTTTCTGTCACTTTTTTGCCTTCTGGGAATATCCCTCGCCAACGTACTTTCATCCTTCACTCTTATCTCACATGTATTCGCTTCCGTGCTACTGCATTTTACTTTTATCAATTCTTCCCCAAACTTGGTTCTCAAAGGCTTTCAACCAGTAAGTGAAACGGTTCGAGTGACACTTGCACAGTGGACACAAACTATCGTCTGCCAGATCAACCTGGGTGGTACACTATGCATGTCATGCGTGATGGTTTACTCCAGCCTTTATGTTTTTTTTACGGGAATACTTTTCATTATTATTTAGTCTATCTGTAGAAGGGAAGAGACTTTTCTCTTCGAGTACATTCCTTACCTTGGAAATGCGCTCTGCTTGATTATCTGTTTAATTCGCGTAGCACAAGGTGCAAGCTTAGGTGCGCATTTAGTTTTTCTTATTTTGTTCCATCCTACTCTCGACGCTAAGGGGAAGTTTTGGCTCAAGTAACCGCGAGTGCTCACCCGTGGTTGCTCTTAGAAAGTAAGGGAGATTCATCTTCCCGCCGTTTTATTTTTCTTTACTCCAACGTAGGAATTTATTACCCGCCTGCTTTCAAATGGTGCACGATGCGATGGGGAAATAATGCATAAAACTCTTCGGCCTCTTTCATTTGTGTATGCAAATACACGACGCCTCATGGAGCCGGGTTCTTTGAAAATACCTGCCTCTAGATTGCGAAGAGGAAAAACTTTTATTTAGGCCCCCCGTCCCTCCAATAAACCCGAACGAAATTCATTCTTCTTAGTTTTAGCGCCTTCGAAAGTGTAGGCAACAATTTGGGGTACGACGCAAAAGTTTCGTCGCCCGATTACTTTCTTATTTCTGAGAGTTTAGTACCTTCAATCAAGGAAAGAGAATGATATAAAATTTGAGTTTTTAAATGCGATTTTATCTTAAATTCGCCCTAAAATGGTAATTTTCGTTCTTTATTTTCCTTCCCATTTGGAATCCAAGAGCTTAAACTGGAGGCCATAAAATATACCGTCAGAATAATGGAATATGAGACCTTCCTGAACTGCTTAACGTAAATTTAGCGAGAGAACTTCTTCCAAATACTCAAGAAATATGAGTCATCTATCGATCGCTGATCAACTTAGCCGTTGGCCCTCGTAAATCAGTTTGACTCCTCGGTATCTCTTTTAGATTTGTCTTTAACCCATTTATTCAGGCTGCCTGTGGTATAGGTTTTGTGTTTCATCATGTCAACATTTTTATTGATCAATTTTTCATCTTATTTTCTCAAAGGATGGCATGAATTAAATTAATAATAACGGAAACATTCGTTGCGCGTAATAAATAAATCTTCACAATATGACTCCCTCTTGCGCGCACTTTAACGAGTGCTTGTTTAAGCAACTGTCATTGCTCAATAAGGTATAGCGCAAAACTGAAATACTTCTGCGATTTACTTGAAGCAAATAGTAGGGTAGTCAAATGCTGTTTACAACAAAGTTTATGACAGAGTGTTCTAAAATGTAACACTGAGAGGAAATTGCTGGCTATCATAGGCCAAAAGAGACGCAAATATATTGAATTTAACCTGCGTTTTATATCACTTTGAAATATGCGTACCAACAAAAAAAATCATGTACCCTTCCCTCCTCTTTAAATTTAGCATATTTTGTTGCTGAACCTTCATTGAACTTACGCTTCCACCTTGGCATTTTGGCAAAATGTTTGAACTCGTCTTATTGCCATCCATTCTTGATACATTCCGTCAAGACGGAATGTATCAAGAGTGCAAGAAGATGCATGAAGATGTATCAAGATGTAAGAAGACATCAAATAGCAAATGGAGGATCATGATCCTAGGCGCTCCTTCAGTTTTCTTCTTGACTCACCGCAGTACAACGACCGTCTATATTTATTTGTCTCTATGTACTTGGGATGTAAAACGGGGAGCGTGGCTAGATTTGAAAGTATTTTTCAATGCAATGCTACATTTTTAAACTCACGAGTGACTCAAAATTACCAAAAAGGACAGCAGGAAATTTTCAGATATTCCTTTCGGACGCCGGGCAGAAGTTTAAATTTTAGGGCGCCTGGAATTTTCTGGACGTCCGGTAACCTAATTCAGGGATCAAAATGTTTACCGTTCCTTTTTTAAAATCCGGCATGGAAATGTCCTTAAGTGTTCTTTTTAATTGAGGACCGAGAAATTTTTGGGAGAATTTCACGATTCCAGAAATGAACGACGGGCAGAATTGTTTATATTCTTTTATATTTTATGTAAGTCATTCCTCGTATGATATATTTTCCAATTCATATTCTACAAATTTCAATTCTGAAATGTTTAACCAATGCAATGTCCATCGTCGGCATACTTTACCGGTTTACCGAAATTTCTGATCCTTTCTCTCTGAAATCAGTGTTTCTCGAATGTGTCCTCCCAATCCTGGAATACTGTTTGGCCGTCTGCCTGCCCCACCACATCCAACCTATTAAATCGACCTATCTATTTCTTCTTAGCCATAACGCGTTATCGTTTTCCCTCGCTCAGTGAACTATTATCTCATCTTTGCCTTTCGGATCTCACCCAATGCTGTTTGAAATCTGATCTGAAATTCCTGCATTCCCTCTTAAATGGATCCTTCTCCTTGGACGATCTACGCTCCTACTTTTTGCTACGAGTCCCGTCCATCAACACTCACCGCACATGCCCGTTACACTCTCCAAAATTCTGCTTATCCATTTCCCAACGTTCACTTTTCTACCGCAACCCTTCCTACTTTAATTCCCTATCTGTGCTGGTGGTCCTTCCCTAGATCATTCGGTTTTCGTTCCGCCAACCAAAAGCATTATACCCTCAGTTTACTGTCTTAACTGAATCATAAACATCCTGTTACGTTTCGGAAAGGAAGGCATGTAATTATTCGGTAGGTTTCGCCAATCTCACTAATGACCATCTAAAATATCACTGGAAGTATACACAAAGCAATGGGATGCCAAATCCTTTTACTTTTAAAAGTAACATAGTTAAAAAAAGTTCTTTTAGTGCAAGATCATATAAAGGTGTCCTTAAGAGTAGTTGCGCTTAAATGCTTGCCCTATATTAGAGTTGGATATGAGCGTGCTTTCGTTCAAGTTTGTTGAAGATTATAGTTTTGTGTCCCTAGTTCATGGAGAATCAGACTCATTAATTAATATTCTGAAGGTTTGTAAAAACCTCACTTTGACAGTTTGATCCAGTCTCCAGAGAGAAAATTGGCATAAAATATTAAAGATTCAGCCCTCATGGTAATAGAAAGCGTATTCCGAAACGCACAGAGTACCATCCTATGCATAACTGTTGACGTGATAAGTTATTGAAGAGTTTCTAAACCTCGCCTTACCCTTTCAGCAAAAACGTTCCATCACTGTTGATTTAAAAGTTATCCCATTCGCTGTCGTATTGGGAGTGAGTCATAATCAACGTTTTGGTATTCTTTTTCATTTTTTTCGATGGTAAGAGCGTTCCTTAACGAACCGGCTCCCTCTCCGATGTCAATCGGGCGTGAACTTCAGCCGCTTCGCTGAATTTCTAGGTACTTCCCTAACAACCAAACCTATGGAGGAATGTTTACTCGTCCTAAAACGCCAAAAAAATATGTGAAGGCAACCCCTCCCCCTTGCGACGCACTTCGTGATTGATGGCCGCCGTCGCAGGGTTTTCATCTTCATTCCGGCTCAGCATTTCGCTCAGCGGCGAGAACTAACTTTCATTTTTTTGACCGTAGACGTTTTTAATTCACAGTTAAGGCGAAGGGGGATAAGAGATCGAGGAAATAAAAATATATTAGGGATGAGACGGATTAAATTCAGTTTCGAACCTTCGGAATTTTTCTCTACCATACTGGAAAACGACCGAGTATTAAAAGTTACAAATAGCAGTAGTTTTCGTAAGCCCTCCTCGCCAGAGTTCACTCAGGTTGAAGGCATTGAGCGCTCGGATTTGAATTGTTGGTGATATTTTAATGGAATGGTATAATCTCCACCGAAGTAATGGTTCACATTCACCCCGCCTATCCCTTTTAATTTTTCTCTCGTGTGTGTTTGTTTAATTAATTTTGGTCCTATCAACAAAGTTAAACAGTTTTGAAAGACTAATAATGTCCGAAATGATTTGTAATTTAAAATATAATCACCTAAAGATGATGTAGTACAACGAAACCTGATCGTAAATAAGTACCTCAAATATTGGAAAACTGCTTGTTTGTATTTGCTTGTAAGCTTGTTGGGTCTTATAAATTGCGTCCTAGGTATTTCATTAAAATGGTTTAATTTGATTAGTATCATGTATTTTAATGGTTTCCATCCATTTTACATGGCACAGGTTGCGTCAGTGAGTATAACAATTATACTGGACCCAAAGCCTTCAGATTTACTGGAAAAATGTAGAAACGGGAAGAGTTAGGATGAATACGGTTTGCTCTAGAAGTGTGAAGATATACTATATTTCCTTGCATGGATACCAAAGAAACTATATGGAAGGAGTCAAACTAACCTTTAAAAAGGTACATACTGTGCTATCAGATTTCTAAAAACGTAGTCTAAAATCTAATCTAATTTCTAAAAACGTAGTCAGAAATCCTGGGAGAAACTTTTTATAACTTGAACTAACATATAAGATTTAAGTGATGAGAAAATGAGAATAGAGGTTTTCTTTATCCAGTGAGGACACCTCCATTCTTTCATTTTTCCGATGAAATACACAAGGATTTAAAAAGCAAGTCGGGGATGACCTCATTCTGTTGTCCAGCATAGTTCGTTCACAAGATTCAAACGCGCGTTTTTTTGTTGGAAGCAGATGCACGAATGAATTACGTCTGTTTACATCTTCTTAATTCAGGCGGGCGACTCAATTTGGGACGAAGCAACTCCGTGGCTTTATCTTGGTGATGTGTATTGAACTCCTTTATTGCTGACCTCTCTCAGTCGAGATGGCTAGTTTTATTTCCTTCTTCATTTTTCATCTAGTTTTTAATCAGGCGGAAGAAGGATGGAAGGGAATTTCGAGAGTTTATTTTCACCCTTCCGTTTTGTATCGCACTACCTCACCCTACCACGGCTCCTTCGTTTTTACAGGGCTGTGTGTGTATGCTTTAACTCTTTACTAGCCTCATGGGAATCAATTTTTCCGGATCTCGTAACATATCTAATCAGTTCGCAGATATAGGCCGAGCCACAATCGATTCTCCAGGCACAAAAAGAGCAAGTAATTTCACTCACAATCAGTTGAATTTTTGAATTGTCGCTGAAGGGACTCGTTCAGAAAAGTTGAGCGTTCCTTTTTTAATATAGGCACAAGAAGACCCTTCAATCAATTCCCTCTCGAGTTCAAAAGAGTAAAAAAAAACTCTTTAAAAGATCTTTA
The DNA here is from genome assembly GCA_002093875.1 of Calopteryx splendens. Classification (NCBI taxonomy): domain Eukaryota; kingdom Metazoa; phylum Arthropoda; class Insecta; order Odonata; family Calopterygidae; genus Calopteryx; species Calopteryx splendens. The sequence goes on from LYUA01000092.1 coordinate 686,576, forward strand.
AATAATAAGAAATACCTATTTAAAATTATGAAAATAACTTACTCTTTTTACTAGGTACTGTCTTACACACTGGCCTATCCTTAAATATTCCCTTTGACTCAGTCACATTTAAACATGCTCTTCGATTTCGGAGACTTCTTATATTCATCGTCATGAGAGTTAACATGACGCAGCATTCTCCGTTTAATCTCGGTCTACCTTTTCCTCTCAATCCTTTTCTACTCTCATCCATTCTCTCAACATGACCAACCCAGCGGAGAACAGTTCTTTAATAGTTGCCCGTTACCAGTGTATCCAATTCATATTTTTCAGGGCCAATTCCTTTTTCACCCTTTCTCTCCTAGTTCCCGTACTAACCGCATTTAGTCGTCATCTACGCTCTTCCCGGCATGCACATCCAACGATTAATGTTGAATTAAGTTTCCTGTACTGTAGTATTTATTGGTGAATTATTAATGGTAATCTACCGGTTAATGTAGGTGTTTCTGATGGACACACCCCTACAGTAACCCTTTTTCAACTCCGCATTTTTCTGCCTCTTCATTCTGTCCAACATACCTAATCTTTCCTCCCTCTACCTCACTTACCTGAAGTTCTAACCTCTATCACATTCTACAACGATCCATCGCCACTCAGTACGCCCTGCATCCACTCTCTACCTTCTCCGAATTTCTCCCAATAACTTTCTCTCATTCCCTACCATCCCCAAAACGTATTCGTTCCTTTTCCTTTCCGTCCATTTCACCTTCTCCATCCTTCTGCACGCCCATTTCTCAAAAACCTCCGAACTACGGTTTTCATCATGCTTAAACGACCAAGTTTCCGAGCCATACAAAACTGCACTCCATATCAACATCTTTACCAGTCTCTTCTTTACATCCTTGCCTAAGG
>LYUA01000092.1:755293-765575 GCA_002093875.1 Calopteryx splendens
TATGGGGGATATCCCCCGCGGGCCCTCCGCCACCCCCCCGGTTTTTAGTTCACCACTAGTACGAATACTTAATTTTCGTATGTAAATCATAAAAATACCGAGGAAGTCATAGCAACATCCTCGTCCATGCTGATTATGAGCTCGCCAATTTGAATGGCCCAATGAATATTTATTTGAGAGTAAACACAAAACTACCTCCAAAATAACAAGGAGGAATCGCATTCTCGATTTGAAGGATAACGGAAGCCTGACACAATGTCTTTGTCACTAGGATATGTGCCTAAAAATCTTAATCGGAATTGTTCTCTGAGTCGAACTTGCGTTTTATCTCTGCCCCCTGGCAAACACTTTCAACTTTGGATGGTGATTTCTACTATGCCTCGTTTCATTTCCACTAAAACTAGAAGTTGAATTTCTTACGAGCGAATAGCATTGTAAGTCATGATGCAGTTTGTTAAATATGTCGTTCCCTTTGAATGCATAATTTTGGCTCATATTGTAGTGAAAAGCAATTTCTTTGGGGAAAATCCATTTCTGCTTCCGAGCAACGTAGAATCTCGTTTTCATATATTTCCATCGCACAACGTGAGCCGCTACAGTGACTTTACTTGTTTTTTAAATGTGAGTAGTTTAAAAAAAAAGTATAAATTTCAACCGTGAAAAACTAGGATTATAAAAATGAGAGTTTATGGATAAAAACAGCCTTCTTTAAGCTTGTTTTATGACCGCAATTTCTACAAGTAAAATAATATTTGAATCTCTCCGTTCGGGAAACTGTTTCTATTATTTTGCTGTTGTTTAATCTGCCAGATCGCGTGGATTATTACTTCTTCCCCCGTCAGAAGCGAAGACGTGTCCCTTTCGCCTCTCTAAAATTAATAAACCCAAGTTAAGATTAACTAGGGTTAACCCCACTTAATGAATACCTTAGTTAACCCTTAGCTAGTTTCGTTTTCCATACCTATTCCTGCTCGGAGGGACTCCCATCCTAGTTTCGATAATAACCCCCTAGCACATCTATGTCGTATTAATTTGAGGCATATCGATTATTGAATCTCTTTGGAGCCCTATCTTATTTTGCAGACGATCTAAAATATTTCCGATTGATCCCGTATATAGTCTCAGTGAATTTCAAGTGTAACCTAAGGAAAGGGAGATAAATTTCTCTGAGAACGTTACCTCGACGCGCGAAGGTGCCACGAAGTATTCTCCTCACGAAAAATGCGTTCACTGGCACCTGCGGATGCATCCTCAAGTTCTTCCAAGATCTACTCTTATTTACTTTGGAACAGGCCCTGTGGACTAGGGTACTGGGAAAGGAGAGGATAATGTTGTGTAAACGGGGAAGAGAGAGGAAAATATTATGCAGTTTGGGTGGAATGAGGGGAGCTAGAAAAAGTATGTGGTGATGAAAAATCGTCTGTCGTCTTCCAGGCTGCTACTAATAAGTGTTTTGCGTAGTAATAGGGGGTGCGAAGAAGTGTACGATTGCATAGTTATTTGTGTAGTCGTTTTTCAATGTCCATTAAAATCCTTTTTCTTGACCAGTTGACTGCAGCTAATAGTAATACGCTAGGACCCGTTCGCGAAGATAATAACCTTTTGTCTCACGGTAGGCGGAGGTAAGCGTAGTTACCCAACCTATCGACTGGAGCCAGCATAATGCTTTATTACCAAATCTCCTCTCTGTGTGCCGGAGAAATTCAAACTACTAATTACCAAGGGACCAATGCAGGAGTTCTAGCTTATTCTAGACGTTGACATCACTAAATGATTTAGTAGTAGATTTAGGGTTAAGGGTGCATCGACGGCAAGGGTCATTTTGCACTATATGATCTTCCCGAACCAATTAACAAAACCAAATGGAAGCTAACAAATGTGCGAAACAAATTCCAAAGCCATGCGCAATACCCTAGAGAGCATGAATCGAGAAAAGAGAGCAAAAGCTGGCAACAATCTTGAGATAATCTTGGTGAAAGGAGGACACGAAAGAAAGGTAGGTGACGAAAGTGAGGCAGATGAAGGGATTCCCGAAATTACCGAGCACTTTCTATTCAGCGCGAACGCATTTCTATAACATTAGTTCATTCCTCTTAAGCATTTTGATGTGCGGCTCGACACTCGGCCTTATCCCCGCTCGCGCAACGTTTCGTTACCATCAAAGATTTCCTCTTAAAGTACATACATATGGAGCCTTACTTCTCCCTTCCTGTCTGGACGGAGACCCCCGCTCCGCTTTGTTATCAACTGTTTTGTTCGAGATTAGGCTCTTCGTCTGCATCTCAGTCTTCGTCTTCATCACTACTGACTTTGGCCCCATAGTCTTTTGGTTCTATTTATGAAAGACTCCAGCCCAATCAGTTTCCCACCCATTTGTTGGCCGGGTTATTCAACCCGCAAGGCGAGATACTTATGCATTTAATTTTCTCCCCTAACTCCGTCTGTTTGCGCTTTCCTCGGTCGAAGTTTGTGTGCGGGTAGAAGAGGGATCCGCCTTGCGTGGCCATTGGTCGTAGGATGCTGCTGAAGGGCAGGGACACGCGCGGCTTTTTTATCCTCACTACCCTTCTCGTCTTGACTACGGACCTCAGACAAACTCCTACAGGTTCCTCGCTGTCAGTCGCCTTCTCAAATCAGCAACCTGGACAGCGCATGTCTCCTATTACAGTAGCTAACTCTCCGCAAATGTTAGTGTGTAGTTAGTAGTGCTTCATGCATATGATTCACCATTCATCAATCAAAGGTAATCTACCTATTTGAGGTAGATTTTGGACTGTCCCTAAAAAACTATCATGTCCATGCATGGTAAGTTTCGCGCGAACCTCTTCCTACTCGCGCCCCATAAATTTTACCTTTAGTTCTTCGTGATTCCTACCTGCCTTTATAGCGTCCAAAAAGCCTCCTTTTCCTCGCCTACCCACCATTCACCTTTCTATTACGGCTTGCAGTATCAATATTTCCTCCACTCATTGTGTCTGACCATATCTGATTTCTCCGAGCAACTTCGTCTCTTCTACCAACAATTTAAGACATCGTCGTTAAGCCTTTCTCTCTCGTACATTATTATAAATATATACTGTTTCCCACCTATGGCGTAGCCAGGGGGTTGATTTGGCTATAGCCCCATAGAAAGTTTTCTACCACGGCAAAAAATGTCGCTCTTACTCAAGAGTAGGGGGCTGTGCTCATTATTCAAGTAGCACAGACGTCAATATAATACTTTTTCTATTTATTCTCAGACCAGTATTGCTCATTTAGGTCGAATGTAATTAAGTTTTCTACCTACGAGGTGTCGGAATTGTTATTACAAATTTTCCTGATCATGGAGTAACAGTGTTTTTCTCAATAAAATTTATGAATATGGGAATGCCGTGATTTACCTACACCAATGAACATTAATTGGTAATGGTTGTAATTTATGAGTGGGAATAAAATTTTCCCATTAATGTGACGGCTGTATTTTTTCAGCATTTTCAATTTTTTTAACTAAATTATTTCTTTTCTGGGAAAAGTAATCTTCTCCTCGCTTTGTTATGAGATTTGATTTTTTAAGTTATCTTTTGCTTGTTCAACTGTGCGTCAATGAAAAAATCCGGCAGATATATGTGTACGTCCACAGGGGTACGTAATTTAAGTACGCACTGTTTCTCAGAGGACTTCTGAAAGTCGGTGGGGTTGTCTCTAAAATAATGTGCTTATTGAGAAAATCTCTGCTAGGCAGGTTAAACATCTTTCCAAAGAAACATTTAAAAATAAACAAACTCAGCCTCTTCAAAGTATGAAAGGGATCACATAGCTCAGTGACAATATTTAAATGAATTCATATATTTCATGTTTTTTATCGTGCTGTATCCAAAATATTGCCTCTCTATTAGGTAAATTTCGTTTACTAAGACAATCAAATTGGCTATCGCATAATATTTCCGCCGAGTGGTATTACGGTTCCAAAATTTCGAAGCATTCCGCATAGATTTTTTCCGTTACTATACATGCATAGCGTTGTTTTTTCATCTTTATTTTTATCATTAGCGTTATTTTTGTGGGAGCTTTTTCACGAAGTTACCGTAGAGTGTTGCCAGACCTTTGCTGAGAAGGATCACGGCTACGGCGATTATGATGCTTTTTATAACTTTTATGTAATTATTTATTACATTATAATGTTTTAAAATCATTGGAAAGAGCATTAGCAAGAGCATTACTTTGAAACCTCTTTGAACTTCTTGCCACAAACGAAACTGTCTGCTCACGATAAAGTTATAATTTATTTAGTGATGAGAAAATTCAATTTTATTAAAGAAGGCTGGCGTTTCAAAATTATATTTAAATTGCCCCTTAATTTTTTTATATTTTTTAGATTACGAAGTCGTTGCGGTGTTCCTTATAACTTTATGAATTCAGCATCTCCGTAGCATTAGCATCTAGAACGTTTCTCTGTCAGTCGAACGTCTTAGTGGGCGCACGACGGGGTCGTCATCTTTACATTTGAGAGATTTTATTTTGTATGGCCGGAATGATCCGCGTTGCGGCAGAGCTTAAGCTTCCTACATGCGGGAGGGTGGGAGGTGTCCGGGTCGCGGGGGATGTGAGGTTCGGTATACAGACCCTCCATGATGTTAAGTCCGGATTTAAGAATCTCGGCGGAGAAGGGACGAAACTGGGTCAATTCCATCCCCTTGCTCTCGTGCGGGAAAGAGAGAAGAGGAGGAGGAGGTTCTTTTCGTTGCACAGCCCGATGCAGCTGGTAAAAGGGGCGGGGGGCGGGTCGACCACCTTTTGTTCCATCGCATGACACAGTTCTTAAGCTCCAGATTCAGGAGTAGGTTTGTCAGGCGCGCTAAACTAGGCTTCGGAACCAGTGATGGGGTGTGTACTCGGGTGCAGCAACGACGAGTTAGCGATTAGCCATCCCCGTAAGTACTCGTACTTATCAATTTGTGCTCAGTACGGCAAACGTTTGCTGCTGACGTCGGGACGCAATTGACGGTTAGTGCTTGTGCGCGAAGGAATTCAGGAGCGATTTTATTTGCTTGTAAATATCGTTCATATTTTCACATGCAGGAGAAATTTTCTATTTAAAGAGGTGTAGGTTAATGTACCTACTTCAACCTCAAACAAAATTCAAACATTAAGTACTGGAAAACTTACCCTTTTTGGAGCTATGCGTAATGCAGTGACGTATGCGATGTATTCCATCCCAATTTTGAATAAAATTTACGGTATTACATAATTATATCCGTTGAGCCATGCTTAGTGAAACAGAAAAAATTGACGTTTTTTAGTGTGATTACTAGATTAGAGAGAATAACTTATTAGAATTTTTCGCTCATTCAGATGGAGTAAATCGATCAATCGATCTGCCGTATGGCACTGGAATGCGATACATAATCATGAGGAGTTAAATGTGGGTGATTTAAACGTAAAATATTGGGCAGTATTTCTGATATGCAAGCGTTCCGAATGTGTGATGCGATGCCAACTACGTGGGAAATGGGATATAGGATTTAGTTTACGCATTATTTTCTGCCATTCGTCTAAATTTTTTGAGCAATTTTAACTGTTCTCTGGTACTCCTTCTATTACTGTACTTCTCCAAGCAAAGATATCCTCTCAAAATTATCTGCAAGAGCTCATGTTATTCTTTTTCAATCTATCAATCATTTTTTTAATGGCATATGTTTTAAATGTGGCATGAGATAATAGAGTTCCCCATCCTCGCATGTGCCTGTTCTCTTTTCTTTTTCTTCATTCTTAGTGTCATCTTTTGTCTTTGCTCTTTCTCCATTTTCCTCACTGAGTGGCAGCAGTCGCAGTGGCCGCTGCTGTCATATTTTTTTGAGGAAATTCAGTTCCTCAAAGATAACTGTGTTGGTATAATATTTGTGTCTCGAGCAATATGTTATAGGGAATAAAAAATATTTTCACTTCCATTGGATGGTAACTAGTTCCAACGGGAGAGTGTATTCGAATTATCGTGTCTAACTGTTGTTTTTTAAAGTACAAATCAGTTTTCTGGAGCTCTCAATTAAACTTCACAGTATCAGCCATGATTAATTTTTTGTACTTACTTCCTTATAAATATCGCAATTCCAAAAATCCTGGGTGTGACCCACGTTCCGAATTTGGTATTCTCCCCTCCCCCCCAGATCATATATTTTCCTTTCCGTTTGCCAAGCCACTCAAGAGATTCCGGCGTGAACATTTCATCTCGTCGCTCCAGGTAGGGAATTCCTGATACGGAAAGGTCCAGAGTCATTTCTAACCGGTTTCCTACGGTGAGGTTATCCTATGATTCTCTACGCGTCTTATTCCTATCGTGCCTAATTCATCTACCCCTATCCCCCTGCCGAGGTATCTTCGTCCATCATTAAAAAATAAACTAACGCATGCATTCCAAGGTTGCTTGACCTTCGAGTCGACCGCAGTAGTGCCTTTTAGAGCCGTTTCGCCTAAATTTGGTGCAAGATTTTTGCAACCATCGAGTCGAAAAAATTTCGTCGGAAGGATGATGCAATTAAAATTGGTTTAAGTATTTGAAACCCTAAAAGTATCAGTCGGGAAAAAATATTGGTAAATTGCAAATTTTACGTTTGTCACTAACAAATGGCGTCCTACTAATGTCTTCATTCGCTTGTGTGTCGAACAATTATCACCCTTCACCCGATTTAAGAAAAGCAAATTGTTATTGTTGAGAAATGACTATTCGGTTAAATAATTTTATTCCGTGAATAGATTTCTTTACGTAATCTTCTTACAATAAGAGGCATCATTTCAGGAAGTCTTTTTTGAAATAATAGCCATCGAGCAGTACTTATAACTGCCTTCAATGTCTCCGCGATCTGTTTTCTTTGTCGCAGCTGTCACAGAGGTCCGGGTTGAACGAAGCGATACTTTATGCCTACGCTCATGGATGTTTTCAAGACTTTTTAGGAAGCAAAATCACCACAGTAATCGATCCAAAGGTTGGTTAGGTATGTGAGGGTAGAGCTCACCCAATATTTAGCAGAACGGCATGAAAAATTTACACATCAGGGTTGGGGGGCTGGTCCTTTCCCTGAGCCGCCTGCGTTTCCCCAGGAAGTCCTAGTATCACACTACTTGGGTGAAGCTGAAGGTTCCCAGAGGGGTAACCCGGGATTGAACCCGGGCCCTCTGGTTAGTGGCCCAGTGCTCTAACAACTGGACAGCCACGCCGCTCCTCGAAATTAATCGCGGTTAAAAATTAGGACGCATTCCACTCTCACCAAAAAGACGAAGTTCATTCGCAGCGCAGCGAAAGATTCAAGACATCAAGTCCTCGGCCTTGTCCTTACTCTCTGTTAATACGTGGTTATGTTCATCGAGCCAATCATTCGGAAATTACTTTCCAGGGGAGGTCCATTTTCGTGGCACGCTCTGTTGTAATTCTCCATTAGATTTCAACGTGGAAGTAGGCGGCGAACATTTACGCTCAATCAGCGTAAATTATTTCCCTGCCCCGAAGTGACGACCACCCACATCTCTTGCATCTTGCTCCCCAAGTCTCTCTTCCTCTTCGTATCTCTCTTTCCCTCAGGCTTCATTTTCCGTTCTGGAGACGTATGTTTATTTTCGGAGAAATTTAAACCGAATCCTTCTATGGAAATTGATTCTAAAAAAATATAGTCGGCTAAGTCAACTGATATCATGCGAATTATTTTGTTATTTTTCACTTTTCTTATTTGAAGTTCTTTTATGCGCTTCCTTTTTTAATTTCTCCGTTTCAGTAGTGCTTGTTTTCTGTGTCGCATATTGATTTTACTCCTCCGTCTCCTTATTTTCCTCGTTCTTACTCTCATATCTAGCAATATTTTCAATGCGCTCGTTATTACGAAGAATTACAGGAGAAAAGTGGGTCTCATTAGCATAGTTTTCCGTTGGAAACTAATATCTGTGGACACATATCTTTAAGGGTAACTCGGAGCTTATTTAGCCGGAGTGTACCTATTTGTATTCATATCCGACCGCCTGGAATAAGCTTTATGATCTCCAAGTTACACTGTGTTATGTTTCCATATCGTTTTGGTTGCCGTCAGTGTTTGTATTCCATTAGCGACGGGTGTATGTATGATGCATTACCGTTGGCTGATGAAAGCACTTCCGAAATTTATTGCTCTCTGTGTGCGCGTGTCACAGTGAAGACGAATCTTGGATGTTCCTTAGTGCTAAAGTTCCTCGTGTTTGATTGGTATTTAACTCTAAAATAATAAGCGAAAACTTTATTCCAAATCATGTATTTTTTTGGAGAAATATTTTTATTTTTCTGAATGAAACTCATTTCTAATGAGTTTTATCATTTCCAAGTGTCTTCCATTTAGACCAGAATCCACGCGAGATTTTATTTGAGCAGAAAATTTACTGGGCTCATTTCATCAATAGTAGTTGTTCCAAACGGCTCAACACTTCACTAATCTCGGCTATCAATCCCACCTCACCTTGCTCAGTTTCATGAAGGGGAAAAGAGAGTGGTCATGCGAACTTTCTGTAATTTTAGTGGCATGTTGGCCTCTCTTCGATTCCATCGGCGTTACCATCGCCATTATTTTTAAGCTTCGCTGTCTCTCGCCCTCCAACCCTTTGAAATTTATAAGTTCCACAAGGAAGTAAATTCATAAAAAAATATACGCATGACAGTCGTGATGTGTTTATACCCTCAAATTGCGAATTTCCCGTCTCCTGGACACTTATTGGCGTCTCGAAGGTTTTCAAGGCCTTAATGGGGGTTTTCTAATCTTCGGAATTCCTTTGGCGATAATTCCACCCTCGTCCTTAACCTCACTCCATTGTGGCTCACAGGGTTATGCGTAAATGAGTGTGGGGAGTTTGAACCCGGAGTCACGATTCCTGCCTTCGGAAAACTTCTCCTCAGCAATCTACTTCTCCCCCTTCTCCCTCGCCAACTTTTTTCTTCTCATTTCCCCCATCCCCTCGTGTGCCACGCCCTCTTTAACCTCCTAACCCCTTCCTTCCCTTCGCAAATCCCCCCTTCGCTGCCGCGCAGCTCCCATCATTTCCTTCGGTCGAATTTTCGCCCCGCGTCCTTCAGAGTTTTCTCCCTTCTCTTTTTCCCTCCCCTTCTCCCTTTTTCCCGATTTCTTCCACTTCAAATAATACAAACCTGGGCAGGGCAATTCCCCCATCATCCCCCCCCCTCAACACCTCCCAATGATGCCGCTCGCGGTAGGGCAGCTATTTCGTGAGTTTACTGTTTTCGGATTTTGGTAAAATTCCAGATTATTCTTATGTCAGGTTAGGGAGGGTTTTGGGATTTTGGTTGTTGGGCTCATCGTGCTGGAATCGATGTCTCTGCCACGTTTGTCTCAAATCCTACTCAAAATTTCAGACGCGTTGGGGAACTCGAGTACATTTTTGGTGATTCAATTATTGGATAGTTGCAGGATTTGGATTTTTCCAGATTTTTGGGAGCTTACGGATTTTGCGACTTTACGCATTTTCTGACCCTCGTTTATCGATTCCTCGTCTTGGACATCATACCTTTATTGCATACCTTCCTCATAATTCCTTACACGGCTCTAGGAAATGTTGGAAGTTCCAGGTAATGGCAGTTTAGGTAATCTGGATTTTGGAGAGTTCACGGATTATGGGACCCTCATATTCCAAGCGTTTACGAATTCCAGGTTGGCCCTCTCCATTTTATGAGGAACGTACCCTTCGGAGTCCCTCTAGTAAGTTTGGCGAAAGTCGCCATTTATAGGCAAACCCCGATGTCGGAGCTCTGGTGTCATCTTTATTCAGTACAAATGCGAAAACTATTAACGTCAGTTTTCTAAGTTTCTTTGTAAGTCGAAGGAATTTGAAATATTTAGGTATGTGTGTTTATCAAATCACTTTTACTAGGGGTGATAATCAAAAACGGTTTTTTTATTGGTTTACCTCATCAAAGGTAAACTGCCAATTAACGACAGGTCCCTGATACTATTATTTACCTAAGCTAGTGCCTATTGATATTTTATTCATAAAAGGAAGCAATGAAAGATAGTGTTCACTGATTGTGAATGCCCCTTGTTATTTTTTGTGTACCTTTTAGGTATTCTTTTAATTTAAATGGCATTGTTTCATGTTCAATGATACCATAAAAATGCATGACTAATATTTTTAATTTTTATATACTATCTGAGATTAGAAAAACTCACCTCTGGAAAACATCTGATTTTCGTAGGCATCATAATTACCAGAGTTCCAGGTAGGGAGTTGTACTTGGGTGGCCTCGTCTGCTGCCACAGAAATGGTAGCTACTGCAATCTCA
>LYUA01000092.1:808495-825961 GCA_002093875.1 Calopteryx splendens
AAAGCACAGAAAGTCACAGCACCAAGAGAATTTTATGAAACATTGCCTGCTGCAAATGCAAATTTTCCTTAGCACTTCATCTGTGAGCCGATTCCGTTCTTCCTCAAAGATATTTTCCTCTCCGTGGTGATTACGGCATTTTTGTATCATTTGTGGAGGTGAATGCTTCCTCTAACGAATTAAACTCTCTAGTGCTTCGATGCAATTGCTCATGTCAACCAAAAATGATGGAAAAAGACTTCCTTGACTTTTGGCAAGTGTTAGCACAAAGAAATTGAAGTGAAGCAATCCGTTGTATGGTGACTTTCCGCCCCAGTTGATCTTGGGATCTATGTTCCATTAAGTTCCAGAATACTGCATTCCGCAACGATATGTAAACATCCGTGTTACCGAATTCCATTGTCTGCTGCTCAGAAGGCGAACCGTCGTGTTCTTTTAACCGTCAATGAATCGCATGCCCTTTACTCTTGCCGTTACTTTTGGGGGAGACAAGGAAGTAACTGAGTCGCCACACGTGAGTCTCTTTTCCGCGGTCCCATTCCCCTCGATTCCCAGAGGATGGGACTGCGCCACGAGTGGCCTAGGCTTCAACCACGGGGATGATAATGTATGAATGACAAATGAAGCATTTAGTGTCCTCTTAATACGTTCATATTTTAATCAAGAAACGGAAATGTGAAAATTAATAGCAAAAACCCTGCGCAGTTGGTATCAAGAGTGACTTAATGGCGAGGGAAATAGAAAACAGAGAATTTTGATAGCCTCTATCAGTACTGAAATATCATAGCATAGTTGCTTTTTTCATCCAAAAAGGCTCGTCTCCTCTCCGATGTATTTTAAATCAGTGGTGAATTTATTCATGTTGGTACCATAAGTTCAGCACTCTCAACACGAGGAACGAGCATTAAAGGGTAGGTAATGTTACATCTCTGGTGATAAATTATAGGGTAGGGGTGATTACCCACTTTTCCCCAGTCGAAGTGCCCATGGATTAAGGTGTTATTAGTTGACCGAGACACGCCTAATTTGGTGATAAAGGTGCTGGTCAAGTGAAATATTCGTATTTCTTCGAAGAATTTTCGTCCTCATCCATATTCAGTTTGTATGCCGCCCTATCTATGACCATTTACATATATTTCCTTTTCAAATTGTTGATGAATATCATCACGTTCTAAATGCCTCTGATAAGATAAGAATGAGCATTATTCTCCAATGTGAGGCACGCTCACATCATGGTATATGATAGCAGATTCCAGTTTCGGAAGTGCTAATGGACCATATTAATTAATTAAAAATTATCATCAAATAATATTAATTAAAAATTGCCTTTTACCTGACTAATGAGTTAGAGAAATTTAGCGATGAATAACATCGCACCTGCTATCATAAATGCTGGCTAATTATTGTCAGATTCACACAATAGGGAATGTCACGATAATTACGGTCGAAGAAATACAATTTTTTTTAAGTTTAAGAAGTACCGTACAAATTTGGGCATCCTTCACGTATCTGACACACTATTATGAGGAGTAAACTACCCTGCAAGGTATTACTGATGAAACATCATTCGCAACATTGCGAGATAGAAAGCGTTTCCAACGTTTTAGAAGAACGATACCTTTTAGAAGTTTCGTCGTTCTGAAAACACCAATATCAAATAGTAAGTGGCCAAATAAATATTTAAGCTGCCAACAGTAATGATTTTGGTGGGATTAATTTTGAATTCCTATGATAATTTATTTAAATAAAAGTAAGGGCAGGTGTCATACATGAAACAGCACGTAGAAAAACGATTAAGTATTCGTATTCCTATCATCACTCACATAAATCTTTAGGAAAGTAGGTAGAAGTCATGTATTGTGCTGAGAACCCATCATATTTAAAAATATATAGCTGTGAAATCTTCATCACAGGTTCCTTTTTCGCTTGGGTTATCCTTCGTTTCATGTCGAGTAATCTATAAAATATAAATTAGCTGATTCACCATATTTAAGAAAAAATATTCTTGCTAATAATTATTATTTTCTCTCTCACCTATGAGATATATCATTTAACATTATCTATGTATAGCATATAGCAGAACCCTTTTCATCATGGATTCAGATAAAACTGGACAGCATTCAATGTTTTTTTATAAACCCTGTACGTTAACTGGAAGAAAAAACATAATGGTAAATTTAAGGCGATTAACTTCAATTAACACTCAGTCGCTCTGTATTGAAAAAATTTGACTTGCGCACGAATTCACGTGTTTCTGAAGCATCAACTTGCCAGCCGTGCCAGGTTACGACTAGTTAAGTGGTTACACTCAATCAACCCTTCAGCGTGTCTCGTTTTCCACGGCACCGTGTGAAACGTCCCGCACTGAGCCAACATGCAGTTTTTAGGCCGTCTCCTGTGGCGGCGCGCCGAGCAAAAACGGAAACCATGAAGACCCTCGATATTGTTCCGCCCCGTACTCTAACCATTTGTGTATTCGTGGAAGGGAATCATTTTCGCCGATGCCAGTGGTGAGCCTTTGTGAGCAACCGGGCCTTCCACCCACACTAGCGTGAATGGGAGAGGGGGAGAGAGGTGGGGAGAGCAGCCCTGCCAACTGAACGGTGAATCGTACCTACCCTCTGAAGCAGAGCTGGACTAGGTTTTTATGTCTCGAACTCCTTGTTTCCCTTCAAATGTGTCTTTAATGACAGCAGTAACTTTTCTATTTTCCACCCATGATTTATAGCATGCACATTATATAATTATATATGTATAAACAAAGTAACTTTTATGCATGTTCCAATTCCACAAATTTTACCTTAGAAACTTGTGGGCTTTCATTCCTTTCTTTTATTGTGGCAGTGTCAGCATCTAAGCTGTTTTTAATCTAATTCCATAGGAGATCGTTGTAATGAAATCCTGACCATTATTTCAATCAACAAACAGCATCTCGGGGATCGGATTAGAACATCTTTACGGGCCGATACGTGAGGTACGATAGCTAAGTGAGGTACGTTAGGGGCAGGTGGGTGGAATCTGGGGTAGGCAGGTGGGTAGGAAAATTCTGGTGGGACGCCCTTGCTCAAAATGAAGAAATATCACTCGGTAGAGTGTGAGCATTGAAATAATATGGTGATTTCTCAACATTAGGTATATATTTTGTCACATCGAGATCATTTTCACAAGTGTACGATGTATTTTTTAATTTACTAGATAATAGTTTTCCGGAAATAATAGATACGGTTAAGTAGACAAAAATATATTGCAGTAATCAATAGGTGTGCATAGTGAGGAAATATGAAAAAATAAAGCATGTTTGAGAGTATATGCAATAGAATTGAATATAATTAATACATTAATGTCGATACAATTGAAAGAAAAATGTATAGGAAAATAAATGATTTCGGCGTCTGCGCTTACTAAATACCATGATTATGAAAGCTTCAGCAAAAGGGATTGTGTATAGAGCACATCTGATTAAACAGTTACAAAATAAACCATTAGATTACTGTTATGCATACGAGGATAATATCTATTTGATTCCCGGGATGAAAATTAATCACACCAATTATACGCACTAGGGTGGGGATATGGTCTTTTTCAATGAAATTACTCATACATATTAAACATGTGTGACAAGTACCTGCTACATCTGTGTTTGATAATACTGAATTGGGAAGGTGAGTTACAAATTGTGTATGTCGGTGTCATTTATTTGCCTGACTGTGTTTCAACGTCATTATATGCTCTCAATTGCGATAAGTGTCTCTAAATAGTGAAATTGTTTCATTAGTGCCTCTACTGTTCACGTCATCTCGCATGCTACTATGAAAAACGCAAAATTTCTGCATTCCTTTGTAAATTATGAAGGAAGTCATGATACTATAATGCAAATTATGACCGTTATATTAACCGCATGAACGATATAATAATGTATTGTATGCTGTATGCAATAACTGAGTTAAAAAATATTTTTTGCTTAAAAATGTAAATGAGATTTTTCCCTATAGGTAATTTATTTCCGTCGTTTAGCGAAAATGCAGCTCAAATTAAAACGCCGCTTCGCCTGTCTTCCTAGGATACCAAAAGGGATGGGAAGTTTTCCACAGGGATCACATTATTCTTACTGGACGACTTTCGCAGAAATAATGGACACACCTACCCATTGCATGATCCGTGAAGCTTCTTCCTCTGCAGCACGCTTAGAACTCTCTTGAATTTCCAATTGTTCTTAAAAGCGTACTATTTAATTTTTCAACGGACCTAATGGATCTTCAAGGAAATATATCTGTATTTATTTCGCCGCTATTGCATTTCGTGTTTCCACGTATGAAACTATATTACACCTTTTGAGTTTACACTCTTCCTGGCTAGTGGGCGTAGTTTCGCTTCTGGAGGTTGAGTCCACTGCTGCCGTCGAAAAAAAAATAACCTTAACTGCCGGATGCAAAAAGCAAAGAGTCATTTGTCACGTCGAGAGCTCTACTCTGAAAGGACGACAGCGTTGAGGAGTCAGTGTTTTGACTGCAGCACGTCCCCAGCCAGTGAGCTGCAGCGTCGAACGTGTTTGTGTCGTTTCTTGTATTTCTCGTGCGCCCAATGGGACGGGTCCAGGAGCAAGCGGATGCCACTCCAGCTCGAGAGTGCGCGTTAATCAAACGACACACAATCAGCAAGCACGCGTCAACGACTGGCCTTTCTCCGTCCCATTGTCGGAGACCTCGCCCTCGTCCCACCCCAACTCCCCCGCCCACCTCAATCCCTGCACGACTAAAATTCCCTTCTCTCATCCCTCTCCTCCTCCCGAAAACCCTCGTCAACGCACGTGAACCGCAATGGAATAACCCTTTTAAAACGTGTAGTCATAATTTGTCAAGCGATTTAAAATTTACACGCTTTAAAATTCGATTTCTTTCGTCATGTGTTAATTGGGGATGTAGCAAAGGGAGTTAGGTGGACTGCCTAAATTAAAGGGGTTTGGGACTCCGTGCTCTAGAAATTTGGTCAATGGTTATTGGTTGCGTGCATAATGAGATAGGTGCATATTAATTACAAAGCGCTTAATTCCTTTTTCAATCGATTTTTTGAACTTTCTATGGCTTCGTAATTGTAGAAAATTGCAAATAATCCTCCGACTGATTTTATTGGACTTTTCGTCGACAGCAAAATGGTTTTGGCCCATGCACAGTTATTTCCTTTTGGCACTATCAAGATAATTCAGTTCTCATTGGATGTAACGATAGTTATTTTTTAATGAAACTGTGAGAAAGAAAATAAAACGGGTTACTGCATTAGTCACAAAGGTAGGCACGCAATTCCTGCATTAATTCACATAATTGGGTAATAGCCGGTAATGAGGGCTATTACGAGGTTAACGGGGTTACGGGGTAAGAGCTGCCCGTAGTTGCCATTAGGATATTTTTAACGAGAGTGGTCATTGCCGTAAAAGTGAGGAATTTTGGAGAAATTTAGGAGCCATGTTTAATATTTTTATCTGTCATAGAATCTACCACAATACTCATGTAATGATTCAAGATACATAATGTTTCACTTCCATGTGTTTCAGGAATGGCCTAGATACTGAGATAAAACTTTCGGGAAAGTCTAATTTTTTTCGTAAGTTTTATTTCATTCAACTTCGTTAGCTTTGCTCACTTGACACTGTGAGTGAATTGCCTGTCGATGAAGACGAAAATCAGACAACGCATCCACGATTGAACAAATATACCACCGACCGCAGAAAATCCATGGGTTGTTTGATTAGTGGTGGTTTACAGGATGAGGGCAGAACTCATCTGATAAAAATACCTAAGGCCCGTCTATGAAATTACTCTACTCATCTAGATATGGGGGATGCTCATTCCTTTGCCGCCAATAAAATAAAATAATGTAGTCCTCAGACGGAATTCGAATCCTCGAGCTTTTGATTCCTCTGTACCTAACACTCAAAACGTTTTACATATTAGATAAATATTAAGCACACTTCTTAATCCCCTTGGGAACATCTTGTAAGACTGAAAAAATTAGGAACATGTTTTCACCTATGAATGCACGCATGAAGAATTTTTTTTCTATTATTGAGCAGAAATAGTTATTTGAGTTCTT
Organism: Calopteryx splendens; assembly: GCA_002093875.1. NCBI lineage: Eukaryota > Metazoa > Arthropoda > Insecta > Odonata > Calopterygidae > Calopteryx > Calopteryx splendens. The sequence continues at coordinate 814,583 of LYUA01000092.1, forward strand.
GTCGTTATAATTTTGCTTCAGTTCAAAGCTAAATTTCGACAGAGAGCATACTTATAATGGTATAACTTTGATGGAAAGTGCGAACAATGTGAAAGAAAACAATCACTCCACTGCGGTCCCATTTCGGAATTTATCCTCTTCGGGGTCGACCGAAATTACTGTGGCTACTATTTTTATTCAGAAGTTGCGGAAATTCACCTTGTAAGTGAGGGGGAGGTCGTGGCCAGGCATTCGCCCTAGGCGAAGGAAATACCCGAAAATAAATAAATTAATCGTTTTTAAACTCTAGCAGTCCAACATGATCAAATTTAAGGTTATATCAGATAGGAGAGTTTTAGAGGTATGGTAAATACTAATAAATATAATAATATGTGCATATGCCTCGAGAAACGTTCGACCTGCATGTATAAGTACGATACTGGAGAGGACAGAATCATATTCAGTATCTTTTGTTTATTGGAATCTAAATTGAATTCAGAAATTAATCTACGAAATATTTCGCTGAAACAATTTCTTTTATTTAATCGATAAACGCCTCTCGTGTTGTCGCCAAGTTTCTGGTTCCATCAATGCTTTCGGTTCGCTTGCGCTAGGTCGAATTTCGACTCACGGCCTTGGGTCGACGGTGCGGTGCATCACCTCGGAGTAAACTGATTATGTTCCCTTCGGCCCGACTTCCTTGTTCCAGGTTTCCCCGGCGAGTGCGTCATCTGGGGAAGTGAACCGAACCAAGTCCGTAAATGCCGTCGGCTCACTGTGATACAAACCTCCACCCCTGGGCGCATCGCCCCGTTGTCGGAAAAATATCCTCAGGCCCAGTTCAGGGATTTTGAAACGTGGGATGAAAGAGCAATTACGTGGTAACGGGAAATGCGTGTATGCTGATGGTGTTTACTCCGTCATAATGCAGCCTTTGACGTTGTCAAGTGTTACGACGCGTGCTTGGTTTCCCCCGAGCGTTACGTCGGAAACTAACTTAACGGCTCAATAGAATGGACGATTAGCCGTGGGAAATAAAAATTACATTTACGCATTCAGATCAAAATATTTTTTAGCGGAAAAAGTAATTTTGTCATAAAGTCATCCGTCGTAAGTGTTTATATAGTATCTATTATTGAATACTGGCAAAAACAAAGCATTGATGGAATAACAGTCGGAAGTCACTTTTAGTGATTAAGTATCCATTAATACGAGACTCCTACATCCTCGCATTTAATCACTCCATAGTGTTTTTTTTATATTTCTAATTAAATTATGGTGATGACACCGGTTTCACTCGTCACAGGCTTCAAAATATTAGCTTACTGGAAAGGAGATTGACATTCTTTATTCAGCATGCCTCGAGTAGTACTAAAAGGGGTGAGGATTGTTTTCCCGAAGAAATCATCTAGATGATTTGGACCTTATTATTATTAATGGTTATTTACCGGTTATGGTAGGTTTCTGAGAGGCACACGACCTCAACCCTACAATAATCCTTTCTTCAATTCCGCATTCCATCTGCCACCCTTCATTCCATCTAACATTAGCATATAATCTTTTCTCCCCCTACCTCGCTTGTCTTCCCTCAAAGACCAAGTTTCCGAACTATAAAAAACCAACACCATTCTTCATATTAACGTCTTTACCAGTCGATTTAGACCTTCGGAAACCTATTATTTCTTTAAGAAATCATTCTTTCTTTAGCAATTATTTATTTGAATGAATGATACTCTACTCTCTCTATGAGTGAAACGGATGGTCTGCAATTCGATGCAGCCGATGACATGGAATTTTGTTTCTTGCTAATTACAATTATTTTATGCGTCATTACTACCACTCTTGACTCCTTACAGAGTTCACAATGATAATGAGCGTTCGTGCTTTACACTTCACAGGTGGTTCAGTAATTGCTGAGATATATTTTGGAACGATGGCAATAAAAGTGCAGGTACCTTACTAGAAAGGTATCTTGTAGGAGGTGACACAGGCTTTATGTGGAAAGTGTGTATTTTATTGGACATGTGAAATTACGTATATTTATCCACATCCCCACTTCTGAAATTAAGGGAAAGGATGGTCCCCATGGTTGTCAAAGCACTCCGAAGAACGGCAAAGCTGCAAATTGTATTCGATTCCCACTTGACGAAACGTGTTGCAGCGTAGAACTGGTCAGAATAAAAATAAAATAGGAGTTTTATCAGAGGCGCTGGTCGCGATCACGTTTTGTATCAAATTCAGGTCTGGAAATATGTAATTTACCACCAGTCGTGCTTTTACAAAATCAAAGTTGTATTCCCATATTAATTATCTTTTTTATACTAATTTAGATGAATAAATTTAGAATTTCCAGAGAACCGCGTATTAGTTTTCCGTCTGATTAAACTAGGTGAGTTTTTGCATTAATTTTACATCTTATCGTAATTAAACAACGGAATTTATTAACAGGAACAGAGTAATTAAAGTCAAGCATGGGCACAGAAAAATAAACCAACTCTTACTCGCCTTTCTTTTTGTGATTTCGCTATTTGTTGTTGCTATATTTCCATATTAATTGAATTTGCTTGAATTAATTCCGTGAGTTTGCGAAGTGTTTATATTAATGAAATGAAGTGTAGCGTAATTAACCAGAACGCCAATTTGATAATAGCAAACGTCAACTTTTAATACACTTTTAATGGGTAATTTGTTTTGTTTGGTTGGGTGGTATTTGATCGTATACAACTCAGCTGCATGTATAACCGGATACTCGTTAAATTTTAGTGGATGAGCATAAGTGTACTTATTATTTCTATCGAAGGCTATTTTTCGTGTTGAAATTTAAGATGGTCCTCGTAATGGATTTGTGAGGTGGTTTATTTTGCATAGTCGTAATAAATTATCGGACACTAAAGAATGGAAAAAGGAAGTTGTTAAACAAAGTATTTTTTGTTTTTCTTGAGAGAGATGGTAAAAATGTTTCATTTCTGCCCGCAATTTTTTTTTGCCATTTTCTGCCATCATCCTTCCACGGTAAATATTTACACAATGAATATCAATTGTTCGACCGGGTTATTTCGATCGACAGTGCGTTCCATTGCTAAACCACGCGATGGGACGCGAATACACACCTCCTTTATAGCGATGGTTGCGTTAACAGTATTGACACAAGCGCATTTTGAAGATCGTATTCACGCCACAAAGTCATATGTTCGATTCTACTACCAATCGGAGGGCCCGGATTCAATTCCCGGTGACGCCTCTGGGAACCTTCGGCTCCCCAGAGGCTTCAAGCTTTTTACCATTTTTCTGTACCAGGTCATCCTGGGAAATCACAGGCGGAACAGGTACCCCCTTACCCTGAAGTGTGAATTTCACACACCGGTAGGCTTAGTACTGGGTGAGCTCTCTACCATCACCTACCGAACCGTGATTGTTACTGTGATGGATTGTAATAATTGTCTTTCTTGAATTACATTTGACTTGCGAAGGGATCTTCGCCAATTTTAAATCACTAGTATGGAATCTTGGGGATATTATACCCGGGTCTGACTGCAGATTCCTCGGAATAACTTTTTCAGCTGTCTTGAGGCAGCTCTCACCCCAGATATAAATAAACCTTGAAGACACCCCTCGAGGATTCCTCTCGGATGTGGGCCAACGTAACACGTATTACGGATATGAAGGACCTCGTTGACGCCTCCGCCGTGGCCATCACAATTGTGCACCAGCTCTTCGCCTCGAGCGAGCGGGGCCAGGAGAAAGGATATCGTCCGCAGCCTTGCCCAACCCTCTTCCCAGAAAGTGCACCCACCTCATCCATATCTGGCAACCATCCGAGACTCTTCCCTCCCGCTGTTCCTTCAACATTCTCACATAAGCGGTCCCACCCTTCTCCGAGATGAGATTGCTTCCCGCGTGACACCATAATACTGTGTGATACATCGACACCGTATCGGAAATTTCTCGTATCAACCAGTTCGACCGTGCCATTCGGCTAACATCCCGTTTTTCCACTACCAGCTTAGAGACCATCGCAAGCGAAAACCGCCGTGGAAACGCACGTTCTTACCATCGTTCGTACCTCATAGTTCCGAACTGCTAGCTGGAATCTTACCATGGTAATCGCAGGTAGAGCTGTGGAAACCGGAAAAATGATGTGTGAATTGAAACACGATAGTCGATAAGGGCGGTCAAAGTGGACTGAGGTTAGGCAAAATGGAAGACATCATGCTGGATTCTTTTATTTCAAGATTCTGAAGATTCAATGGGGTCTGGATGGAAATAATAATTTATTTAAAACCTAGAAATTCCCCGTTTATAAGTAACCATTCTTATTGGTTTTAATGGGGCATAATAAATCTCTGAAGTTGAGAGAGTAAGAGTATTGCGGAAAATAATCATGAAAGTCAATTTTCAGATACAAAGTTTCATTGACCATTATGTTAAGAAAAAAACATGTAGAAATATAAATCAAAAAGTATGTATAGGTTCTACATCCGTCTGATGTTGGCTAAAAACTTTTTATTTGTTAATTATCGTCTTCTTAAAGAGGGGAGCGGTGAGTTACAATGGTAGAGCAAAAGTTAGTGGGAACGCGTGTTATTTGGCTACGTGCGTACATCCGATGGTTATAGAAACAAGGCATTACTATAATTACAAGGAAAAAAAGTATATAGGGCCGATAATTGTCGCCGATATAACAATATTGTATATATGAACTGTATACATGATTTTGATGGTGTCCCAAATTTACTTGTAGAAGATAAGTATGTGAAAGCTTTCCATTTGGCATCAATAGAGATGTTATTCATGTAGTATATGATCATGTGGGTGACAAGGGCCTTATAGTCGTGGTAATATATTATATCTCTCATGGACTTTCTAGTTTAAATGCGATATGGACGATATCGTTAATATTACTCAATATACCTGACTATTATAGCCAAAACTATATCTTTTATTTCGATAATGAATATCAAACAGCCTCACACCGTAAACCTCCAACTAGAGTAACAACCGTGGATAAGATTGCTCAGATGCCAATAGGCTAATTGATAAAGTGAACGGCCTTTCATTCCTATCCGATTTCATGTACTCATTCGCCTTCCACAGTTTTCTCATATTTAAAGAATTCCCATGATGCAAACGTTCGAGAAAGTCCTCATTTTGACATTGAATCCTCCGTTGTCTAGCAAATGGGTTCTTTTTTCTTTGGTGTATACTGACTGCTTCTTCCTCCCTATGATTACTGATCGGCATTTAAAAGTGATAATAACCACGATCGTTGTTTCTTCCTTAAACTCTACTAATAACATTCTATCTATCAATTTTTGTAAATTTACTACTCTTCTTCTTACCTATTTGTTTAATACCACTACTGCCCCACACTGGATCTCTTCCCCTCCGCTATTTATTGCTCTGTAAATTTCCCCCCAATAACACGCCCTTTTCTTCTATCCCACCTCAGCATTAACCTTACATTCCAAGTTCCTATTCTGACAGGAGGGTTCCTCGAGATTGAATAAAAGATTCCATAAAATTATAATAAATGAAAATATTGAACTACAATTTTCATTTTTAGTTTCCTAATTCATCTTCATAGTTTTGTTTCACCGCACGCTCATTCTATGAACAGTGTATGTTACGCTCGTATTCACCTCAAAATGTAATGGTCTCTCTTCCAGAAGTGTCTTTCATCTAAGCAGAACTATTTTGTGTCACATGTTACTGCCCCTGACTCCGAGATGAATCGTTCTAATGCTTTTGAGCGAATCGGAAGCGGTGATGCCAGGCGACCAGGATATGTTTCAATATTGGAGTGCAGGACGGTATGGGTATTCGACTGGGCTCCGGCCCATGCGCCGTCCTCTGCCGCCATTCTCGCGGACGCCCGATCCATTATTATTCCCCTTTTTGCACTTAATCTAGGACTCCGGCGTCATTGATGGGGAACGGCATCCTGCGGCCCCGCATCTCGGTGTCGGCGAGAAGCGGGCGCTGTTATAGGGAGGATAGCATTCTTGAGGGTGTGCGTGATCCTCCTCCTCTTCCTCACCATCTCTCTCCACGGTGTCGTCGGAGGCGGTTCGGAATTTCCGCAGACCCCGCCGTGCATCCGCGACTTAGAGAGGATTGGGAGGGAGAGATTGGGGCCCAAGGGCGGAGGAAAAATATATGGGAGGGGGATCGTGCCCTGTGTCGCATGGGCGGTTAATTTTTTTGAAATTCCTTGAACATGCGTCGCCGCTTGGGATCATTAGAGACGTGTGGCTCGGTGCTTCCATCTCCGTTCGGATTCCGCATAAATTGGCATCCACCGCGCGAAACGATGTATCAATAGCGCACCGAATAGGAATGAAAAGCCGTGCGCTTGGAATCCAATTTTGAAGCCCAGAGATGTTTCTGAACCCGAATATTTGCCTTTATTTAGTCCGAACAAAATAACTGTGCTTAAGTATTTGTTTGTTTAATAGAAATAGACCTAGTCCGTTTATCCCAGTATTCCCATGCTTATTATATTTTTTAATTAGCTAACGTCAGTTTCGTTTAAGGCAGAGTTTCTAATCAGGGACTAAGTGAAATCAAAGTCAAATTTGGCTGATTTACTAATTATTACACGCCTGCTGAGTGAATATGGATTGTTGAAAAATGTGATATGAGGGTAGAATGTTGGGTAAACGAGGTATAGGGAGGAAGAGATAAGGCATTTCGGATTGAATGAAGGGTGGAAGAAAGGATGCGGAAATGAAGATAGGATTATAGTAGAGGGTATCCATCAGAAACCTACTTTAACTGGTAGAATACCATTAATAATAAACCATGTAACAGTTAGAAAAACTTTTGTTAGCAATAGTTAATAAAATTAGTTCCATGAGCGCGCAGAAGTTTTTACTTTAGGAGCTTTATTTTTATGCGCTTTGTCCGACAGCCACTATCGAAATACATATCAGATAACACTATAGGCCTTTTAATCAGTATAGTTAATATTTTAGAGAAAGGAAACATTCTAACTCTATTTACTGTAGAAAAATTACAAATCTCCCATGATGTTTTATCGTTCTAAGATTCTATACATTTACTTAAGGTGAATAAGCTTCCCTCGAGGTTAATGATCAAACCTCATAAAATTGCATCTTATCGAGAATCATGAATTTGCTTAAAGGTAAAATATTAACTATCATCATGCAGAGATAGAAGCGAAGACTAGATCTTTGCCGCATGAATTCTGTTCCTAACTATCTCATAGCCAGGCAAAAAAATTTCGTATTTTAATTACCCCTAATGAGTGTCAACTAGTCCGTAATGAACCAAAGTAATCTCAAGTTTACCCTCGGAATTCCCCGGAATCATTAACCATAGCCCACAAAAATGGTTCACTTTGCGCAGCATTTCCAATTTGCATCTTTATTAGCATTTTATGCGGTAATGGAGATCTCTTCTCTCGGCCCTCCATGTGGACGGGTTGCTTTTCGAACCTTTACATTTCCCCCTACTTTCTATCCCTACCCTTGATGTTTTTTTTGCCCGCGAAAAATTCCTCTCCGCTGCTATGGCTCCTTTTCATATTTCCGTCCATTAAATCCTCGTCAATGGAAACGCAAAACCCGGAAAACAATTCGTTACCATTTTTATAGGGTACAGAATGAAAAAAACAGCTCAAGGGAACCGTTTCCCGATTTCCTTCCGATTGCATCTGCTGTGTATACACATGTGTGTATATATTTTTTCTCACTAGGGACGGGAATATCGTAAAAAAAGTAACCCTCTACGCGCATTATATCGCAACTGGAAGAGCCGAAAACGTTATCAGAATGCATTTTCGTTTTTATTTCCCTCTCTCATCCTCCTCATCCCTCTCCCGACGTGACCTATTTCCCACAGGAATTCGAATGTATTGTCGCTTTTTACGCGGATGCAACTTTGTTTCCCAGTTCCCCGTGATCGAACGTAGTTTTCGCAACGCAAGTCATTTTCGCGTGTTGATGCCCGGGGGAGTTGTGGAATAAGAACGTGTTTTTTTTTTGTTTTCCCCTTCCCCGCGGGACATGTTCCCACAAGTTCATCACTTTTGTGCGGAGTTGTTGGACGTTTGAATCGTGTTTCCATTAGCGATCGCCGCAGTATCACGGAGCGTCTCCACTTCCTTTCTCATGGAGAAAACAAATATGCTCACCATTTTGTTCCTTTCTAATCATCGTGAAGTGCACCTACTGGAGTCCTGAATAGAAAATGACGTCGAGGACTATGCAAATGTCTCATTCCGAAGATAATGATGGAACTGGGTTGAAACTAATGAACCTATATGACTAATCCCACATATTTCCGCAGCCTTGTGCATGCGTGCACCGTGAAGCATTGCCAAACGATGACTAAGAAATGGGCAAGGCGCCTTGCATATATGTGCATATACGTACAATTCTCGCAGTACTATATGTATACTATACATATATATATGTATATATACACATATATACACACATATATATATAATATATATATATTAGTTTCTTTCTTCTCATATTATCCTTGTATAACATCTCTGTTACCTATTCTATATTTCAATTTAATCTTCTTCATCCTCTTTGGCTGTACATCAATGTTTTAATTATAGAGATATTTAATAAATAATTGTTTTGATTTAAGACTTATACTAGTACTATTCCATTCATCTTTTGCGCGTCTTCCTTTCTTCACAGAATGACATCACGATGGCTCGCAATAGCTGTTCTGACTCCCGTTACGCTTTCAGGTGTGCAGGCATTTTGTGATCCTTTCTCTTTTCACGGTAAAGTGGACGCCGAACCGTGACTCCAGGCCATCTTGCCATTGAGTGTAGGCAGATTTACATAATTATCCTTTGTATTCTCAGGATCTTGGAATGTGTAAGGAATTGAACAGAAGGACAAAATAATTTAGGTTGCACGTTTCAAGTAACAATCCTTAATGAAATCCTACTTAGTCTCATGTTCCACTGAAAGAAGTCGACGGGCTTTAAAACCTTGGAGCCAGGTTCTTATGCTTTAAACATTGGGAAGATTTCATGTTTCGATGGTTTCAATTTCTAATCATATTTACTGTAGCAGTGCAGTCTCCAGCTGTTCCGTATTTTATTTGATTTTGGGAAGGACTAATGCTTAGTATCAATATGCAGAACGTGAAATTATTGTCTTTAGGGTCGAATCCAAAGCAAAATCTTAGAATCTGCTTATGCTACATCTTTTATGAGAGTGTTTTGAGTAATATTTTCCGACAGTTGGCTTTAAAGTGTTGCCTTTTCTAAATCATGACCTGTGAATTGAAAAAAATTGCTCACTCAGACCGTTCTTAATCCTAGGCCCCTTGGTTCTGTACCGCCATTGGTTTTAATGGCACATTAACTTGTTATGCTTTACGGCAGGTGACCGAGTCGTGAAAAAAATGAGCTAGAGAAATTATATCCGTCCTCTACTATCTCCTGGAAAAAGTACCATTTACGACAAGGGTTGAGATAACATCTGGTGGCAAACTGATGGGTTTTTAGCATATTGGTCGTCACTTTGAAAAAAAATATATATACACATTTGTTAGCCATTCCACGCTGCTGAGAATCGGCTCCTCCCGTCCTTTCATTGCCAAATCCCCTCCACTCCGTAACTTTCCTTACTGAACATTTACCACTCTTTTCTTTTCTGCCCCATTACAACTGGGATGCTCATTCTTTCTGCCTGCGACGATTGCCCATTAAAGTGTCGTGCGTGATAAGCAGGTTTCTAACGAAATCAATCGTGGTTTCATGGTTGGTGACTAACCAATTAAAGAAAATTTAATGCACCATCATCTGCCTCTTTTCTATCTAAAATCACATTTTTCGCCCTCAACAATTAGTGATAACTAAAGTCATTTTCCACTTGATGCTGGATTGAAAACATTTCGCTGATATGGAATTTTCATCGATTTAATTGCACCACATAAAATGTATTGCCCTTTTATTATTCAATGAAATGCATTCCAATACGCATTTTGTTTCGTCCTGTGACATGTTAGAAAACCTAAGCGTGCTTAAATGGCATTTCTACAAATGATTATTTAGTCCAAAGTGCTTATTATATTGGAGTACTTGTCTCATATTACAAGTTTACCTACTGAAAATGTTAAATTTACCTCTACCTTTCTTGCTTACCACATACAATTATAAGAAAAATATATGTGGTTTAATAAATTGATAGTGCTTTGCATATTTACAGTAAAGTTATTATAATTCGAATATTTTTTGTTTTAATGTACTTGAAAAAATTAATTGTAATTAAGGTTCGTTTCTACATATAAGACCATTATTATAATTATTGATAAAATTATTTTACAATGTTATAGGTATAGGAAATCAGCACGCCTACCATCCACTAGAAGTTGGAGTAGCTGGAGCTGTTTTTCCTTTTTTGCTATCACGAATGGTATAATGCTATTTACTTTGACTGGACCATCGAAGTTTCATATTTTGATGGTTAACGATGCTTATCTCCGAGCTCGGACATTTTTTTCATTATTTTCTCTGTGACGTAAAAGAGTAAAAAAAAGTGGGTGCACTAGTGGCTTCAGGAAATTATTTAAAAATGTGACGTCAAATAGCAAGGCACGTGCTGAATGATTAAAGCAAGCCCTGAAAGCTCTATCTTTTATTACTTTTATATTAATGGACTTCAAAACATGTCCATTTATTTAATGGTCCTTCTTTATTTCCGGAAAAAAATATGAAAATAAGTAAATAACTCCGTGTATATAGATCCATAATGGGATTCCCTATTCAAACGCTTTGTTAAATTGAACCTTGAATACCTTTATGCATAACCTGTCTGGTCAAATAATACAAGTTATATTTCCAGAGCCAAAGGCAAAATAAAGGAAAATTTACTTGTCCTTAGGTATCTTCGCTATGCAAATCAACAGAACTATTTAGAATTTATACCCAAGGTGTTTTATGCATCGCAGCTTATCGATTGATGTCAGGGTATGTAAAATTTCAAAATTTATTGCGAAATGTTTTACTTCTAGTTTGATTTTTAGTATGATACAGTCCAGTTATATTACCGATAGTTTTCTTAATTTTATCCCGAAACATAAAACTCATAGATGTATCACTAATAAATGCATCGATTGAAATGTGTCACTGATGGGTATGTGTACCTATCTATACATTTTATTGCCTCTGACTGTTTCATGGAAATCAATGTTTCACTTCAAAATATATATTTTTAACGGCAACTAAGAGATCATTGGGATAAGAGAAATGAAAATGTGTTTTTCAATTTTTGAGATTGAAATGTTATACTCTCGACGTCAACGAATTAAGTTCACCTTTTATTAATGTATATCAATAATCAATGAAAGTATTGTTTATATATGAAAAAATCCACAATGAAAAAATCATTCGCCTGAACCGGG
>LYUA01000092.1:846370-869173 GCA_002093875.1 Calopteryx splendens
AACCATGGTCGTGGAAAATAAAGTTTTATGCGAAAATCGCAAAGTTAATTTCTCTTCAGAATTTCCCAGCATGAAAGATTTTCACAAAGTTACGCCTGAGACAGTATCTCACCCACTGTAATATTATTTTAGATAAAAAATAAATTCCTGCTTCTCGCATATGAGTAAATTAAATCGAATGTGCTACATTGTAGAGAAAAAAATCGTAATAGAGGCATTCCTGTGTGAAAAGTATTTGTTTTTCCCGATATTAATGTCGTTGTAAAAATTAAAATTAACATTTCGGGTTCCGTCCCAGAAATTAACGCTAGAGATGAACTCTTGAACGAATCAGTGGAGCGGTCGCCCAGAAGGCGAGACGTCCAGTTGACCACGTCAAGAGGCGTTGCTGCCGTGCTTGTTGTTCCCGTTGCGTCACGGTGGAGAGTGAAAATGGCATATAAAGGCGAAGAGCGACGCGCCACTGCTTTCGCTCCGTCCTTGCCGCGGGCGACGGAATTGCACTGCTGCGTGAGATCGAGAGCTCTCCGCTGTTACTCCACCAGGGCACTCCACGCCGCCCGGGCGTGAAATTCGTCTCGCTCCTGTCTTATCCTTCCCTCCCTCGTCCTCGCCAAACAATTCCGAATGACTATTAGCTTTCCGCCTTTCGCATGAGCTCTCCACCGATCGCATCTGAAATGAAACCTTGTGACGAGGTGACGGCGTTCTCTTTTACGAAAAGAGTTCGGAATGATCGATGTAAAAAGTCGCGTAAGGCATGCCTTAGGAAGTCCCCATTTCTTTTCAAAGATGAATCTCAAGTTTCTTTTTAAATGAAATCGTTTGCCAAATGAGAGTTCGGAAATATTTGGCTGTGAAAAGCAAAGAAGGATTTTAGGGGAAATTTGCCAAGAAAATTCATTGAAAGTTCGCAGTGTCCCGTTTAGGATTCGTTCACCGCGTCTCGAGAAAAATCAAAGACTCTCGTGGCTTATCGTGTTTCATATTTCGTTATATTTATAATGGAAATCAAGCGTCCGTTTATTGCACTTTCGTTGTCATTATAGAATTATATAATGAATTTACATTATCCTCTTCTATGGAATATTGTCAGCGTGCCGTAAATTGTGCTCCGATGGTAGGAAAACTCGATAAAATTAAAGAGAAGTTCGCTTTGAAACTTCAACCAATGACGACGCGGAAAATTTATTGCACATATTTTAAAATTATTTCCCAGCTTCATAGCTGGTTGTATATAAATGCCTGGGTTGCGGCTTCCTATTTTGTTCGATAATTTTTCCGCTGAGGTAGAAATTAACAATTGTTAATTCACTGTAGACGAAATGTGCAGCGCTAGATTGTTTGATGCGCAAATAACTCCATACTAGCTGTGCCAGTTTGCTGACTTATGTTTGCCAACACTACGCAATTTTTCCGCTCCGAATTGCAATTCACTCTGTGAAATAAAGAATTAATCTTTCCTCGTCATGCGATCATGAGGTGACTCGCGAATATGCTAATAAAAACATTTCAAACAGTTTTGATGTCAAGGGACTACTTTTAAAAGTCTCTTTGTACTGTTTTAGCGAACGATCCTGCGTCCTTTCGGAGTGGATGGAAAACATTCCTAGCATGTTGGTTTTTTTTAAAAGGTTCTCATTGACTGTACTTAATAATTTCGGATTGGGAATGTTTCTATTTTTTGGCAACAATTAGGTACTATATAGGCAGCGGGGGTTGCCTTTTGAGTTTAGGAGTCGTCTTCTGCACCAATTTAGAGGGTTCGAGTTCATCCCCCGGCCTTGGGCGTTATAAAAACTCTGGTAGGTCCTTGGGAAACCTGATGATAAACCCCATCGTCATTCTGTGCCCAAACACTTCCCCAGAACCCATATCTTTTTCCGTGCTTACCATTCACCCTTTAATAAATTGTACTTAGTCCGAGGTTTAGCTGGGAAAAGAGACTTTCGGTCATATATTGCCGTAGTTAAATTTAAAAAAATCATATTAATCCATGCATCCATCTCTCCCACCAAGTAACAGATCGGAAAGTTAGTCATCGACACAAAAGACCTGTAATTTCCTGCGCAATACCCGTAGGAGTGGTTATAAATTTCTCTGTTGGCTTTGATAGATTTTTGCTGTACGACGCAGATGAGATTCTGCGGTGAGAGATAAATTTGAATGCGAGACAAATAAAAATCGGTACTCACGATTAAAAAAAGACTGCCTTGAATTTTCATTGACTTATTTCATCTTCTCTTGTGGATTAGTTTAGCCCAAGAGGTATCTTACGCTATCTATTAGGTTTTTCACCTGATCCATCTCCGATGTCGTATGATGGATTATATTCCTCCCGAGTATGATATAATGAGTCTCTTTTTAACAAATCCCCGAGTACTGAAGCCGTGACTTACTCATGCCTTGTGGCTATCTATTAACGATACCATTCTACTTCCAATGGCTGGTTAAAAGGACCGTATCTGTCACACTGAGGGAATTACCACAAAATAAGAGGAAAACGTATGACGCAGTAGTATACGGGAAAGAATAATCAGAGTCATCGAACGCGCAATGGATTTTCTAGAAACAAGAAGGAAGGAACTTAAGATAAAATATTCCTCTGGGAAGATAAATACGTGAACCATAGACAGAGGGGTATAGATGTGCGAGCGATCCTTGCGTATGGGAATTATCGTGGTATTGGTGAAAATGGAGAACAGCAGTCATTTTTGGATAGAAGGTCTAAGGAATGGATGGCATTTCGTACTCGACCACACCACTCTATCTTCCTCATCAGATGTGCCCCGCTCGTTCCTTCCTAGAAGCTGACAGAGAAAATTGGCGAAAGAATCAAGCTTCCAAAATACTCATGTTTGTTTCCCTCGGCATAACATCTGCCTAAAGCCTCGCCTTCTTCAAAGTCTTCTCCTTATTGATCTTGAGGGTAGTCAACCCGGAATATGTTATTCTTAGGAATAGAAAAATTCAGTTACGTCATTAGGTCGAAAGTATAAAGGGAAAGAACGGGTGGCCGTCCTCCGGCTTCGGAATGTTGACATAAGCATCTTACCGAGGAGATGGTCGTTAAGAATCCGTCTGTTGAAAATTTCCATTACCTTCATTCAGAGGATTTACTCTTTCCACTTCTGATTGTTTCCCTTCCTGTGTGGATCCTTGTGATCTTGAGCGCCTTCAAAGAGCTCTTACTTAGTACAACATTTCTCTGAAAGTTTCTATGTAAGACTTTGTATAAATTTCGTCTTGATCTTCGTAATAACCATTGATGTGCGTTTGAGGGTCGAATTATTAATTTTTCGTCTCACGCCGAAAGCAAGTAATTATACCATGCTAATGATTTCATGTAGTCATTCTCATGAAACCTCTGTTTTGGAAGTAGGTATGCAGTTGCTTTCTATTGCAGATTGACGTTTGCAGATATTGTGTAACTGTGCTTTAAATGAAGGTGGCTCAATTTTTTTTTCAACGGGTGGGCTTGAAGTATAGAACTGAGACTGTTTATCCTTCAAGGTAGTGTATAGGCCATTTTATTACAAAGTCGTGAGATCGAATACCTACTTGGGCTTTGGATACTAAATAATGCCATTCTTTTCGATGGAAGCATGTCCTTACAGTATGAAAAGATTTCAGCTCCAATGCTTCTTACGTCTAATTACAAACCTACTAGAGACTATAGTTAGACTTCCCTTTAGGAAAGTTATTTCTTTGGCAGTTGAAGGTCGAAAATAAATGGCTGATGTGACGCCCCCTCCCACTTTTGCCCCTTTTCACTACCATTGTACCGACAATCGTAGTACCTTTTTAAGGGTAAAGCACCCTGGGACCATATGTTCTTAGAAAATATCTCGTTCTTAACTCATAGTTCCGAACGCTGCCTAACTTGCATTGGTAAACGCTAGTACCGTGTTGGAAACCGGAAAAAGTGTGTATGATTGAAACAAAATAATCGACAAGGCAGATGAAATAGACAAGATCCTGCCTGATTCTTCTTTTTCAAAGAGGAATTGGTTACAATTGGGTCGGGATGGAGATATTAATTGATTTCAAACTTAAGAATTCCCAATTTATGAGGAATCACTCGAATTAGTGTGAACGGGGCGTAAGAAATGTTTTCAGAAGTCGAGAGAGGGAGCCTGTCGTTGCGGAAAATAATTATGAAAGTCAATTTCACTTATAAAATGTTTAATTGCCATTTACTTTTTTTTAATTTCAAAAAGTTTTATAAATGAATGCAGTCAGAACGCGTATTATTTGATCACGTTGGTATATACGATGGTAGTGGAAACGAGGAATTAGAGTGCCTAGTTTTTTAGCCCTGACCAGCTTGACGAGGGACCATTGTACAACCCGAAATTAGTTTCGCTCTTTTATAAATTAAATGTGTGCTTAAACTATAAATGTAAGCTAGTACAACTAGGAGCCTATTTTGCTCTAAAAATGTTCATGGTCATCGAATAATTTAAGGCTAAGCCCCGAAACAAAACTACAGACTAGAGTAATAATTATTATTTATAGTACATAAACTTCCAGTCCAACACTAATTAAAGTCAGTTTTGGCTAATCCAGTCAGTGAAAACAACATCAAATCTTATCTCCCATTATCATTATTTATCTCGGGCTTAAGTTTTCTCTTTTTGAACTGATGAATTATCACAGATTATTCAGAGGCTCCAATATCATAGAGGTTTATATCGGTTATATCGGCTTCGTTATAAATGCCCATATCTTCGGAAGATGATTCTCATGTAAAATCCATTTCCTCCAACTCATTTAAGTGGGTATGCATGTCTCACGATGAATTGCATTCTGTTAGGTCAGACGTTAACCCGGCCA
This sequence comes from Calopteryx splendens, assembly GCA_002093875.1. Lineage (NCBI taxonomy): Eukaryota > Metazoa > Arthropoda > Insecta > Odonata > Calopterygidae > Calopteryx > Calopteryx splendens. The sequence goes on from LYUA01000092.1 coordinate 851,207, forward strand.
TGACATGCAGATGTCCTACAGAGGCTACCACGTCTCTACATCTCAAACACAAAAGGGAGGAATCGGGAAGCAGCAAGTCACAGTGTGCCGTTGGTATGTGCCAGGCACGTTCATATTTGCCTAGCCATCAATGGCATTCGGGTAGTTGTCCCCACCAGGCGTGTAATTCGGGGTGTGAAATTCCCACAGGTTGAGAGGTCATGCTGCGCATTGCCCCCCAGCGTAGAACAAGTTAGAGAGGGCTTAATGCATGCAGTTCTGGTCGTCCTCCGTGAATATGAAGCCACCTGACCCAACAGAACCTGCTTCCTTTGAGATTTTCTCATTTGAGCTCGCATTCAATTCAACTCTAATCAGGTGAAAACCAAAACGAAGCTCAAATTGCCTACTCCTTAATGTCCCACATTGTAATAGTGATTGGCATGATATTATCTATGGATTCTTCGACATTTCCAAATAATTCTTCTTTTCCGTAGTAGAAGTATTAATGAAACAGTACGGTGAATGGACACACTTAAAAATAGAAATGGAAAACCACGAAGATTGTTTAACAAGATTACTAGTTAAAGTAATTCAGGTCTCCAACTACAACTTTTAATTACTAATAAAGTGGTTATTATTTGATAGGCATTAGGGAACATTCATGATTACAGAGGAATCGATTTTTCTGTTGATTAGCATTTCGATATCCTATTCATTATAGAAGAGTTATGTCCAATATTGTGCATATAGGTATCTTGCTTTTGGTTGTTATTCCACAATGGTGCGTTAATTTCCATTAATCAACTCTCGAATTAATTCACTATCATTAATTTATTGATTATATTTAATTCATTTCTCATTATTAATTACTTAAACTTTAATGAAAAGGTCAATTATTTAAAGTCAACTTTGTTCCTGCATAGCACGAACAGAATGAAGCATGGGAAGAATGAAATGAGAAAAATTATCTTTCTTGCGTACCTACCTTAACTTAACTTAGCTATTTTCCTTGATTCAAAGCTAATACTGGGACACATTTTTAAATAATATAATTGAATAATTTAGTGAAAGTTTTGAGTCACCCGATAAAATTTCCCATGAATTTTTATGGAAATCTTTTTTTACCCTATGGGATATAAAAACCATGGGAAAAACTTACAAATGTTTGCAAAAAATAAGCTTTCTAGGTCTTATGGAGTTAAATGTTACTTTTGACCCGACAAAGAACACACTGGAACTGTTAATTATTTGATTATATGGTAGGTGCGTGTGCGTATTCGCCAAAATAGCTATTTCGAGGAATTAAGTTGAATTGTGTTATATTTAATTAAATTTATTATTAATTTATACACCATAAGTGTTATATTTAAATTAAAAAATAAGTTTAAACCTAATAGTTAGCCAATATGTGAATGTCCTGTTAGACGCATAAACTATTGTGGGAAAAAGAAAGTTTCAGAGTGCTCTCATGACAAAATTATATTTTGCATACGCTCCTCTGGCCCTCAATACCTATTTGTAGATTCTTTTTGTGACTACTGATATTTTATTTTATTCGTCCACTATAGCCATGATTACTTTCATCTGTCTGTAACTAAGCCTTCATCGCCGTATGGCGATGAGTGCTACATCACAGTTCGCGGATCTTTTCTGGTAATTGTCTGCATGACATGCATTTAATTCATTCTCATTGGTCTTGAAAGTCAAATCGAATCAATTCATGCATCTCCGCGTATGTTACAGTCTTTCACTTTCTTGGGAGTAAACTTCAATAGTCCCACGATAATGTTACGAGTGTAAGGGTGAATAGTCCCCGCATTGACTTTTATCGCTTACATTGGAATTAATGTTTCTGCCTGGGTCATTAAATTTGACATATTTTTTAGTTTTCAACATGCGCTTTAAAAATGGCGGCTCATTTCGTGGGGTCCACACTTGGATATAATGTTAGTTCTTAGAAATAGCGAAATCTCATGAATGCACTCAGTAGATGGGTGAAGATTGGAACATGGTTTAATCGTGAACACTTCACGTCGCGCTGGAATCAGTTCTTTCCTTTGTTTGGTTGCCGGAAGCTCCGGAATTGTTCTCGACAGCATCCTCGTGGTTCTGTGGATGTCCGTTTGTGTGCCTCGCGCATTGCTGCATCCGCTAGCGTCGTTACAGCGCGACCATTATCTGTTCGCCCATTTGAAGCATTGCGATGCGTGTCGACTGAGATGCTCATTCGATAACGCATTATGGTATCACGACGAAAATATGCTGTGTACGATCTCCCCATGTATAAACCGACCCTGAGTATAAATAGTATCTGAAAATTCACGAGATTGGTTTTATCTATTAAAGTAGATCATTCTAGTACTAACCGGACAATGTTCCACCTTATGTTCAAATCCGGGGTACTCGGGACACACTCAGCTTTATTACCGAGGATGTGTGATTTTTCGGGTACCAGATTTTCCAGTGGAATCCCAGGCGGCTCAGGGAGAAGAACTGGTTACCTTCACCCTGATTTGCGAATTCCACATGCTTGAGGTATTAGTATGAAATGGAGCTATTCCCTGAACTATAAAATCGACCTTCGGTTTGATTTCTCTTTTTCTTTAATCAATGTCGCATCGTCCATGTGATGAAGAAGGAGGAAAGGTGTGCAGATCACCATAGGTATCGTAATACGATGCCTCTTTTTATGCCGAAATATGTTAGCAATGAGATGGTGTGCGTATTTGCTTGGGGTGAAATGAGCCCATTCCACTTAGACTGGAAGAGACACACGAGTCCCCGCCACCCTCAGTCGGATCTCAATTTTCTTCACGAATTCAGATAGATCCAAAAAAATTGTTTTTATTAAAAATATTTCTCATGCTGGCATCTATCAACTCGTAAATCAAAACTGAAGGTACCATAAATTTTTCGCCCACACCGTTATAGTTAGTTACCACTTCATCGGATTCGGCTCGGCACGGCAAGGTAGACCGCAAGCATCGTGGTGATTGGATGGAAGTGACTGGTGAAGTAATAGCTATACAGCACGCTCCTTTCAACGAAAGGTTTCGATGTTTTGTCGCCTATAACTCAGAAACTAGGTTACTGATTGGAGAACGGGGTGAATTTGTGTTTGTTAAACTCTTATCAGAAATGGCAATAAAAATGAGTAAACCATTACCTACCCAAAACTACAGGCCAGAAATCATCGTGGGGGTCGGCCCGACTACGTTTTTCTCCAAGCTCGAGTGGCACAACACCACATCATACGAAATCTGAGCATTCCTCATCCCGGCACGCGCCATCGGCGTCTCCTCCGAAACTCGAGGCGAGCTTCAGCACCGGCAAGAGGAGGAAGGCCGGTGGAGTGGAAAGGGGCGGAGGAGGCGTCAGGCAGGTAGCAGCAGCCGTCTCGGAGAGTAGGGGAGCGTCGAAAGAGGAGTGGGGATGGAGGGGGGTGGAGAGAGGAGGAGGCAAGGCGGGTACGCCCTTCTCAACATCGCCGGTCGGACCGCCGGAGCAGCAGTGCTGTCGTGGAAGCCCTCTGGAGAAGTTGGGTGGCGCTCAGACGCCCTACCAAAACCTCTCCGACTCTCAGGAGCGAGGTGGTGGAGAAGAAAGATAGGAGAAAAGAGAGAGGGGGCCCTCCACACAAGACCTCTTCGTCAAGTCCTGTCAGAGGGGTACGAGCAGGACGGAAAGTGTGTTCTTATTGTGTGTTTCTGTGCCCAAAAGTGCCGCTGCCTTTCTGCACGCCACCTCCGGGGGAGGACTCTTTGAGAGAGGGGGAGGGGACGCAAAAAAATTTCGTGTCAACCCGAAGCAAGAGGGGGAAGGGAAATGGTGAACGGATAGGTTTACAGGGAAGGACTGTCCAGGGTCTCCAGGGAAGATTTTTTTCCTGTACCGTCCGTGCACGGAACCGTTTACCTTAGCCGCCTTGACGGGACGCGGTATCATATTTTGCTTTCGCGTATTATTGTTTTTTTTTCGTTTTCGTTGGCCGATGTTATCGGGTACCCCAGCCCGGTAGCTCTCGCGATCGTCTTTACGTGAACACGTTATATTTTTCGAACGGCATCACAGGAAGATAAATGTGTGTGGACACCATCAGGGGTTTCGCTCTGCTGAAGGCGTGCAGGGAAGGAGGGAAGCGGGCCCTGGTTGCGGCCCGAGGGATCGTAAGGTGAAGTTTTCTTTCATTTCATTTTTTTAAATATCGTCTCTTATATTTTTCTGTCCTAGCCCCACGCCTATTTTACGGCCGAGTTTTCTCGCTTTTTTGTAGCTACTAATTGATTTTACGTCGCCCGAGGCTCTCTCCCAACCGTGGAACACGGCGACTGCTTTTCATCCCTTTTCACCGTAAAAAAAGGAATGAAATATTCTCTCGCTGTACCACGACCATGTATTCCATATTTAACCTTCCAAACCGCGTTGATTTTTTTTACCTTTTTCGTCCCTGTTCAACCTATTCGGATTTTATGAGAATTTTATACTTATCTGTGTGCATATCTCATGAAAGAAAGTGAAAACATTTGTTGAAATCTCTTCACTTAAAAATGTTTGCTCTTTCATGCATAAAAGTTAGTGGGATTTCTTAAAAATTAATGTTAATTTAGTAGTTTAAAAAAAGTTGTTATAGTTCATTAAGATATAGGTTCTAAACACCTCAGTCATTGTAAAGTATACCATGAATAAGAGGTCTAATATTATATACTTTACATGATTTACAACTTGGAATCAAGTTTTTCGACGTTTTCACTTGTAGAATTTTGGTAGCGTGCATATACGGCTACAAAATTCCGAGCTTTGGCGAGATAAAAATAAAATATTACTTTTGCGCCGCAATTCTTGCGTTAAATAAGTTAACAACATTCAAAACATTTCAAGGGATTTGAAATATTCTTTCTTCCATTATGTAAAAATAATTGATAAATTTGACACTATAAATTGACACTCATTACGATGTGGTGCTTCATTTTTATGTGAATAAATAAACTTGATAACATCCATAAAAACGCTTTTTTGTATCCCGACCCACCGGTTTCAATTTATAAGTAAGTACGATGTGCTTATAACAATGAAAATTACTTTTTTATTAGTTGAAACCTAGGTCGGGAATGTTTTATTGGACTTTACTAAGTTTATTTATTCATATAAAAATTGAGTTGTTCATCATGTATAATGAATATATTAGACGATATTTATTTTCATTATTTTGAGAATTCATATGGATTGCTGTTGTACATACTGTGCACCCCTATGTCGTAGAAATTACAGGTAGACCATTTACTCAAATATTTTAAATCTGTCGGATGTCGTCTTTTATTATTATTTATTATTTGGTATGCACACCAATTTTCCAGCAAAATCTTGTGCTTAATTGTTCATTATATTTTATATTTTTTTTAATGTTAGTCATTTCTGTCCAGGAGTATTCTACTGAAGCATTTTGTTTACGAGCACGATCTGCCATGAGAATGCCATCAGGCGTCGTTCTGTGTCCAAGGCCGACGTGCGCAGCACATCTTGCAGGTTCGAGGAAAGAATGTGATAGAGGTCATTAAATCTCACATCCATTGATTTTTTTTTAATTCCTCGGAAAATGTCTGTCTATATAAGTCTGTCTGTCTCTCTATAGAAGAGAAAAGAGCTCATCTTTGCTCTCAAGAGCATTTTGTGCGGCCACATCTATGTGTATCCATAGATGTGGCCGCTGAGGAAATAGGCACCATGTTCAATGCAATATATTTCAACCATAGAATAATTAGGCTGCGAGGCAGCTCTTTCCTCTCGGCGGAAATTATTTTCTCTTAGACTTGATGGTTCACCAACATAATATCTGTAACTCAACACTAAATGTATTTTGATTGTAATAAGTTAAGTTGGATCATAACCCGATTTTCAATTACTGTTAACTTTTGTTGATTGTATATTATTTCTTTAGAGGCTATATTCAAAAGTGAATGCACTTAATCAGTCGTATATATAATCTAGATAAAGTGCTGTTGTAATTATTTCATTCTACTTGGAAAATAAATTGAAAAGGCTGTACACCTTGTGTAGGCGTTAAGCTAAAGGGTTTCACCTTCAGCCTCTTAATTTTTAGCCAGTTCACTTCAACCTCAACTGGTGAAACGAACTGTTCTTTCGTACTATGTAACTCAATTAACCTTTAACTAAGGATTACAATTCGTAAACAGACTTTGGTCGTTTACTATTTATGAATTTGATCATTCGTAACGACCATTTCACTTAATAGTTGTGTGTTCCTGGAAATAAAACAAACTGAATGAGCTTAATAGGTTAGAGTTTCCGAAGTTCTGTAAGAATTTTCCCTGCTTCTCCTCCAAAAGTTATCTTATTTCGCCATTCCTTTGCTTTGCGAAAGTTACCGGGTTGGACTGTGCTCACTCATTCAGCTCATTCTTCCATGTGAATAACCTTTCCCATTGGTTTTTGGGTGTTACGGCAACTTTGTGTTCCAAACAAGAAGATTCTTTTTGAATTTCAACACACTACAACTCATTTAAATTTCTCGGTTACATTCGAAATTCATTATGTATTTACTTACCGTTACTCATTAAAGGTGTCTCTGCGATTGTATTGCTTCCTGATCACGGTTTCAAATAGCTTGTTTGAAGACCCTGTTGTTTTTAACCAATAACCTGAGAAGTCTCAGAAGTATATAGTTTAATACTTATTCGCTTTAATAGATCTTTTTTGCCCCATTTATACTCATTCCTTGCTCCAATTTGGCTACACTTTCATTAAGAAGATGTAAACAACCGTGCAAGAATACCACGTGAAACATTTTTATTCAAGTGATTGACCATAGGGTTTTCTTTGTTCTTCGAGTTTCTATTTGTTTTATATCTTTAAATACATGCATAAATAGGTTGAAGTTTACATAATTGATTTTTACTTTATCCGTGACAATGTTCCATTACTGTTTTTATAATCAAATTCAGCTAAATGTTGGCTATATTGTATTATGTTGCATCACTTAGAGTTTGTAGAATAATACTTTAACTGGCCACCGTGTGCAGTAAACTCCAATTCTACCTGTTAAATATGTCCTGTAACTTAATGAATCCTAATTTAATATTTTTTTAAATATTTTATAGCGCATGAGAACTGTGCTGAGAATTCTTGGATGGTAATGGGAAAAAAAATCTCGGTTCTCCTGAGTACCTTAATTTTATTTACAGTAAAAGGTAATTCTACGTAGTCCAAAGGGTATTCAGTGAAAAAAAATTGATTAGAAACTCTGAATTTTTTCGCAAGTTTACGAGAAAACTACAAAGAATTACAGTTTCGAATTTCACTTGAGGAGTGGGTTTCGCGTAGCTTTGTTGCTGGTCATTGTGAAACGGTCATTCTCCAAGCCCTCCCAGCCAAGCGTGGGAGATTCGACGTCGTTGATCCCGTGTCCGAGTGATTTCACGCACCTATCCCATGCAGTCTGGCCGTGACATTCAAAATACGTAATTTGCTTCTGAGAAACGCTTGGAGAATAGGTTGGTTTGGCGTCGCAGCACAGAAAAGGGCAAAGTTAGGCAAAAGAAAGCAATTTCGGAAACTCTTGCTTCTGAGCTGATGGATGGTGATATTAGAGCCTTGATTAAAAAATAATATAAGAGGTAACCTATTGTTAGAAATTCAATGTCAGGACCATTCCACGGCTCACTTTTGACAACAACAGCATACACAAATGAAGTTGAAATAAGGTTTTAGGAATGTATGTTGGCGGAAATTGGAGGATTTACCGCCAAAAATGTTCCTGCTAGCCTTCATTCTTCGGATAATATTTTCCTTTTTTTGCCATAAAAAATTGATTTCATTGTGTTTATAGTTGGGTTTCAGAATATATTATAGTTATAACTAACTAAAATTGTATTCTATTGTTTCTCTGACTAACATGTGATCGCAAGGAATTATTTGGTTTAATGACTCCACGTAGAAAGTGGTAAATTACTCGATATTTAAGTGCACTAATGACGACATGGAGTGAGAAAAAGTAATAACTTTTTATCGTGGTATTCCTGAAAATGTGGGTCATTAGTTTACTTGGTTTTGTTTGAGTTATGACTAACGATAATTTAACCCGGGGTTCCGTGGGTAATTGTGCACAATCACGTCATTCTGGGACGGTTTCCTTGACTCATAGAGTGAGTGACCTCCGAAAAACTCGGATCTTATCCAAGAGGCATGACTGTACATCCCATGAATGCCTGCGTTCGGAGTAACGGTGATGCTCGTTGCTTTGCGTGGGAGTCCTGTTTTACCCGACGGAGAAGGATGAAGCAAAGAGGCGCAGTTCGAAGCGGTTCCGTAGTCCTTTTATAGACCTTCGAAAACCTCACCATGTTTCCCCTAAGGCAAATTCCACTTCCATTACCACCACGTCCGACGGAGCGAAGGAACCCTCCGGCTCGTGGGCAGACCGCTCTGCTAATCAACACGCGAGTATTCCCGGCGCGGCGGTCCGAACAATCTCTACACACGCTCCAGTAACGCCGGTCATGGCCCGGAGTTCTTATTCCTCGCATGTGTGCTTTCACCTGCTGCGTGTATTCGCCTCCAGAGTGAAGCGCTGAGCATTCGTAAAAATTCATTGGATAGGTCTCGGAAACTTCAACGCCTGAAAGAAGTCATGATCCCCCGCTTGAGCGTGTGATGGGGGAGTTAGGAGATCAGTCTTTAATTACTTATGTATTCTTAGGAATTTGTGGGTTTTTTGTCTTGATCGCGAATTGGGAGAATGAAAAACAAATATTTAAATCCATCAGTTTCCGAGTATACTTCTTTTATTTCATCCGGACAACATAATTTGGAAGTAAAATGTAGGGTTAAAATAATGCCCTAATAGTTGTCAATAGTAAAATTGAGCGTAAAGTGCCTTTCTAAAGCCCTAACCCTATGACAAAAATCACATAGAAATATTTGGCGTAGGAACTCCTAATAGACTCCCATAAATGATTGAGAGATACAACATTTAGGTTAAGGTTCAGGTTAGGCTTCAGGTATTAATCTTACTAATCTCCTTTCCTCACTAGTCACATATAATTTTTCCAAGTGGCACTCTTTAAGACAATTTATTCTCATAAAATTGCCGCCTCAGTTTTTACTTCGATGCTTTCGAGCAGAAAGATATTATGTGCCACAGCAACTTTCGTTGCTGAAAAAAGAGCGTGGCAGTGACATTGTGGGATCTCCTCGGATATTTTTGGATGATTCCAGGCATTTAGCTAATACACCAGAAATTTTAGGGACCCTTGCAAGTCATAGGAGCATTAGATCCTGATACACATTTGATCCGTCGTTTCTTGTTTCTATATTGTTTAACTATTCATCTCTTTAAAATTACTTAAAGCTCATTTCTTCAATGTCTCTCCTTATTGTCAGTTTAGTTGCAATTTTTGAAGGCCTTCATGAATTCACTTATGATTCATAGCCACAGATAAGTGTTCAGAAGCGATGCACCTAGTATTCCTTTCTGCTTATTAGAATAGAAAACGCAGAACCAAGCGATTAGATGATTTCATCGGAGAAGTCATAAATTGGGTTCATTATTTAAAAAAACTTGGCACTTCCGAATAAACTTTAAGAAAACATTTTGGCAAACTAGAAGCAAAAACGATTGGTCCTTATCTCACCAAGGGAGAGAAATCCATCCTATGCTTTTGCTAGCGAATGGCCGAAACAACGGCATAACTTCAAACTCATCTTCCCGTAAAGCTTTTCCTTACTCCTTATGAATGAGAAATGCCTCGCGTCGTGACCTGACAGTTACTTTTTATGGTAGAACCGTCATCAGTATTTTTAACGGGCTCAGAATTTTCATGGTCAGCTATCCAGCGACCGGGATAACGTCCGCCATGCTTACGGAATATGACGGTCACCACCCTCCCGATTCTATTGTAGAATAATGGCTCACACGTTCTTTCGATCAATCTCACTGTGAGGTAGCAGAATGGTCTGATGTGAAGGCATGGGTGAATTATTTTTCTCATTTATCATGGAAGCTTCTCTGGCATTCTTTGCAAGCGCAGAGGAGGATCGTAAAATAAAACTCTTAACACAATCTCATTTGCAAGCGGCCAAACAACAAGCGTTTTTGTGATGCCTAGTTTTCTAATTAGTCATTTGGTAAATAATGTATCAGACGGATGTAATCCTCTGGACATGACATTAAAGGTGCAGTGTGCTTTAAAAAATTGGAATAAAATTCATGAAATCTGAATAAATAGGTATGTAATGGAAGCCATAGAATATGAGATAAATTTCCATTTACTCGGGTCTCATTAGGAGGTTAAAATCACTCTAATTCTTTCACATTGAATGAACTTTCACTTTCCTTATGCTAAGTGTTGGAAGGAAAGATCAGAAAATAAATGGTTATGGCTAAAAATAAGCATTACTCCAAGTTACCTTCACTAATAAAGAAATGTCAAACATTCTTTCAGTCGCCTTAATGATTGTATTAAATATCTGTAATTGAGCCATTTTTTATGCCCTAACTTCTCGGTCTTAAAGCAAAATTTCCACGACTTTAGAATTTGGCCTAGGGTTTCTCTCACTTTGAAAACGCCCGAGGAACACCTTTCCTCAGCTTCCTCTCGAAACCCCAGGACGTTTTGGCAAATGGTCATTGATGCTGATAAAGCTCTCGCCGAAGGAATGTTCCAGGTTCGAATTCCGTCTCCGGAGCGAAGTCATTTACACGCACTAAAATATTAATGTAACTGACTTTTAATTGACTCCAAGTGGTAATCATGAAAACCTTTCGCTTCTGTGCAAGGTGAAAACCTCCTTAAAGTAAAATCAAATTTTGATATGGAATTAACAAAATACACAGATTTTGCGTTCTACAGATAATAAGATTTATTTTTAAATCAGTTCCACTGCACTGTCGCAACATCAGGTATTATAATGTATCCGTTTCCTTTCTAATTTTATTCCTGAGGATGCCAGAGTGTAGTGAAACTGGTTGTACAAAAAATCTCATTTTTAGCTACCTTAATTCACCCCCTATCTCCATATCTATGTAAGATGGAACTTCAATGATCACCTTCCGGTCCACGAAGCAGAACTGCGTTATCTTGTTCGCCACCGATGGTGCTAAAGATAGTATGTTCGGTATTTTAAGATAACTGTGTTTCCCTGCGGATTATCCCATCTTAGGATTCCCTCCTGTGAACCCACGGGTATAAAAAGTCTTTGAGTGAATCTTCAGAGAGATGAAGTCACGGCCAAGGCAGAGCAGGAGCTAAGATTGCGCGATAAACGGCTGAGAGTTCTAATAGTATCCACGAGTTTCTAGGTCTTCTCCTTTCCCGCACGGTAGTGCCACGACTATCTAGATGGAGGCATGTTGTTTCTCTCCTTACTCGAGGGCGTGAATGGTCTTTCGTCCCTTGGTGATGTTTTTGTTTTTCATCTCCCCTGGCTCATTCAAACCACTCACTCTGCCCACAGCGGGAGTGGTTTGAATGCTCTGCTTCCATTAATTCCATTGACATGTCAATAACAACCAAAACCTGACCAAAAACGGAATTATTGAGGGATCCGTAAAAGTACGACTTTTTCTTTAGTTCGGGACGAAAAGTAGGCATAGGTCTTCGCATAGGGAAACGCAAATATCTCTAAAACTTTAATAAATATTTTCTGTTTCATGTACATCTGGGCAAAGACTTATTTCTTTCAAACGTAGAATATTTTCATCGGCTGTCTAAGTCAGTGCAATTTTTTAACTGTAATAGGTCCCTAACACTAATTGTTGCTTTTTACTTGATGAAAGCTATCGGTGCTGAATTTTGTTTGTAATGGCATATCTCTGGAATATATACTTCTTGTTTGGTGGGCTTATTTATAGTTTAATATGATGAGTTATATATTTCATAATATCGTGAAAAATATTTCTTGCGCCAAATTTCATATTAACTAAGGTTCTAGGAACACTTCTTGGTTCTAGGTTTTCGTTTTTCAGTAATTTATCTGTGCTTTTTTTTACCTAGATGCGCTAAAATACTGAGAATCAATGAAAGATTATTATTACATTTTATAATATAGGTATTTGATGATTCATTTATAAAATTCCCTTACTTAATGTCAGTAGCTGTATCTTTTTTCTGCTGAAATTACTTACGCACGCCCAAGGAAAATTCTAGGCTGCACCTTTTTTTTAAGCATTTAGGTACCTATAGGTATTCAGAGTTATGCTCACCAAAAAAATTATTGGCTGTGATGAATTGGGCCTTCCATGAAGTGCGTACTTTGCACAAAAGAACTATCTTCTTTTTATTGTGAATCCTTAATCAACCAAAGGCCATATCATATTTTTTTGTGTCCTTTCCAAGTAATGTTGCCGTTCATCAAATGGATGAAAGGAATGCTTCCAACGGAGGTGGCTTGGGTTCAAGCGCTGTGACATTATTAATTAAGGATACACCGCGGAGGCAATAAAATATCCGCTTCCGCGAACGAATCTTTATAAATCTGGAGATAGGAAAGCTTAATTTCCGAAGGTATTGTTTCGTTTTTTTAACAGTAACGAGGTTCATTATCTCGGAATATTGTATATTAGCATTTAACCAAAAGGTGGTGACGATTATTTGCATTTAAGGTTCCCCCCGTCACGCGGTTCACTTTGTGCGTCGGGTAATCATCGACCTTCACGTCATCTCCTTCCTAGGGCTTAATTAGATTTGATTCCTGTGTGAGGAGGATTGTAAGAAGTCCACGATTGTCCAAATTGGCATTTTTAGCTCGGGACCGAGGTTACAGGGAGAACAATCGAGGGACGACGTTCGGAAACGGAGGCATCATCGCTTTCATTATTCTCCTTCATTCATCTGTCGGCTATCGTCCTTAAATCCAGCGAGCCAGGCGGTCTTAATTATCCCCTTTGCCGTAAAAAAATTAACAAACTGGAAAGAATACTCCGTTCTTTCTGCCTTCTACTGGTGATGATTCTTCATGCGCGCTCTCTGTCTGCTCCTGGTTGATGACTTGGCTATTTCAGGCCGTTCTCAAGGTTTTTCCACCACCTTGGACGGAATTCCAAAAAATAAAAAGGAGCCGCTCTGTGCTCGCGGTGGTCTTTAAACGACCGTCTTGCCCCTTCTTCGCAGAAGTGTGGGAAATTTCTCCGGGAAAGAACTTTCTCACCTCGGGAATGGTTCGGGGCGACTTACAGAGTAATCCATTTTCTTTGCATTGTTTTTGCACGGAGTCGTGTCAACGACTTATGGAGGCTAGAATGGGAGCGGAGAGGTGATTCTTAAGGAACAAAGGGATGAATTTGGAGAAACTCGCGAGTGATGGGCGTATTAGATACCACTTGGGCCGATAACATCCTGAAAGAGCTAATTTAGGATAGCATTTCTTGGTCTCCATTCCCAGAATAGTATTCAGATGCATAAATAGGTACACTTGAATTTCTTCCTGTGACTTTGATTTGTTTCCTTAATTAAAGGTAAAGACTATCCTATTTCTCATTGATGCGGTGAATAAAAATCGTAATTGCTTCCTCAAAATGCATGTAATTTACTTAAGATTTATGTTCTAGCTAATTTTTTGGCCAAAAAATAGTAATTATGATCATATAGAAATATATCTGGCAATTAATTGTTACTTAGTGTGTGTATTTGTCTTTAAGGAATATTTCAAACGAATGAATCTGCTTTGCCGTAATCTTTATTTAAGGGTATACTTATGATATATTTCTTTAGTATTTAATGTTAATAATATGTAATTCTTCATCTACATCTACACGATACCCTGCAAGCCACCACTGGGGTGTGTGGAAGGGGACTACTTAAGTTATGTTAAACCCATGGCCATGCATTTCGACGGCCATCTAATTAATTGTTATTTGACATGTTAGCGAGATATTCACTCATGAGATGGGATACGAATCACAATGGTTAATATCACTAAGATGTCTATTCCTTCCAGAAATCACGCACCCGCTTTATCAGCATTAAATATTGCACTGCCTGACTGAAATACACTGCCACTGCACTGATATGATTCACAAAAGCTTCAGAGAATTCATTGGGCCTTGAGTTGCGAACAACAGTAATACTTGACCATGTAGTAAGATGTCGCAATTGTGAAAACTGTAACTTGAGACAAAGAGACATTAAAGTTAATTATTAGAGATCACATACGCGAAGAGATATAATTATCCACGCCAAAGCCCCAACTTAAACGTCTATTAAAGTTTTCAGTCTTGCTGATTAATTTTTTGGCTGAATATTATTATTTCATTTTTATTCTGCAACTGTGGAGTCGCTATTCCTTTCTTCTGTATGAGACTACTGTTTTTCATCAATATTCTATTAAATAACTTCCTTACTTAAGTTCATACGGCTATTCACTCTCTTCGATTATTATGGGTGAGGTCCTATACCATGGAATGAAAGTTAATTAATTTGCATTATTTCAAATTTTGGAGCATATTACAAATCTCGTGGAGTATTTAGTCTGGTATAGACAACGTGCTTGAGTTTCGAGTATGAACACGGCCTCAAAATTCGATCGTGACCGTCTTCATTAAGTTAATTGCTCACCGTGCTATTCGCCCAAGTAACTAATATGTAGGTCAGAAGGAATGGAACCCGCATCTTTCAGGCGTCCTGCTATACCTCCGTACAGAGGAGCAAAGGCAAAAAATGTGCATGAATTCTTTGGAAATTCCATAACGGCAGCGCTAAATAATTCATTTGTTCTTTACCCTATTCAACAGACAGCATTAAAAAACATATTCCTCGGCCGCTGTGCAGAGTTATTTTTAACGAAAAGTTCATCGTAAATAGTGTAATGTCCTCCAAATGAATTTTAGATCTCGCGCCGTGCGCACACATAAGAGCTCTCCGTTCTTTTTTTTTCATTCCTGCCAGCATTTATAAAAAATTCTGCAATCGGGAAAGAATAAAAATAAATAAATAGCTAGGCTTGCCCATTCCTTTTCTGAGGCAGGTTTATATTTAATAAAGCCGGGAAACTTTCCCCATTCTGCTCCCTGGTGCTCTCCCTAGCGTCAAGCGCCACCTCCACATCCCTCCTACCCGCCGCCGGCCGAAAGATGCTTTGTGCGAATTTCTTGAAACTTTCTTTTTATATCCCTCGGCCGACCTTGAGTTTCAGTCGCAATTTTTTCCTTTTTTTCTCGGATGTATATAAACACGCACACGCCCCGTCCTTATCTTATCCCTGAGCGACCCAAGTTTTAGTTCAACAGGTTTTCCTCCGCCCCCCCCCCTCCTTCCCCATTCCCCCCACACCCTCCGTGCGCTGGGGTGGGACGTGTGCGAGAGGAGGCCGATGGGACGGACGGAAAGGGTGGGGCGAGGAGGCGGAGGTCGGGGGGGGGGGGNGGGGGGGGGGGGGGGGGGGGGGGGGGGGGGGGGGGGGAGGGGGGGGTTGGTGCCGTTTAGGGATGGAGGAAGCCGAGGGCGTAGTTGGAATATGGTGTAGGCGATCATTTCAAAATGCCTTCTGTGATTACGGCCCCTTGTGTATTTCGTCTGATTTTTCCATAATGAGTGATATTTAAAGGGATTAAATTAACGGCTAGCGAATCTGAGTAAGTCTTCCCGCATCACGAAAATTGTCCTTCTCCCCAACTCCCTATCCGGTCACGAAGCATTTAAGGTTTCACAATGGTTATATTTGCTTTTGGATGCGATGGCAACTTTTGGTGATGTTCAGCCCGCCTTCTTAGAAATTAAATGGCTGGATAAAAGTAGTACCTACGCGTTCGCTTACTTCTGATGGTCTCGCTTTGGCTATCGTAATATGGGGCTCTTGAGTGGTAGTTGTAAAATAATCTCTCATTATCGTATTAAAAAAAATGATATTTGGGAGGCTAATTTTTCATTAGTTGAATCGTTAGGTCGGTATTGACCATAAATGATCAAGAACAATTTTTCATGTTCTTTAAAAAATGCATAGCAATAGGTATCGATTGAAACTGAGTTTCCTATCATAAGTCTTTATTGTATGAATTTTTCGTAACTCTAAAACTGTCATTCTACCTTTTCCTCTTTTATCCTAAAATTGTATCGTGTTAATACTTTCATTTCACCGTTGTTTCGAAAGCCTGTGTCGATGGACTAGCAGAGTTTATATTTACTTCTGTCATGGAAACCGAAAAACAAAGTCGGATTATAATAAATAGTATTTGATGCATCTAAAAGTGACTAATAAAAATTTCCAGTTATTTTATGGACATTAAGATGACCATAGCCTGAACGTTTGAGCCGGAATCCATGTATCTTGTAGCTTAATAATGTTAATTCAATTTCATAATATTTGGTTCTCCAATTTCAAAACTGCATTGAGTATCCGCCTGGCGTTACATTTTCTATGAAGATAAACGCTTAGCATTAATTAATTGATTCAAATAAGGAACTGCTTATGGTGCTAGTCAGGTCAGGTCTGGCTATTTTTTTTCATTAACGTACTTAAGTTGTTAAGGCCATTTTATGTCGCTTTATAATTTACTTTCACGATATTTTGTGTACATATTACAAAGTCCTTGAAACACTTCTAAATTAAATGTCATACGTCATGTAATAACATAACTGATTTTTTCCAGGCCAATTATCAGAAAATTAGCATCCTTATATTCACCACGAGCTCGTTATCTATGCGGCGTTAAGCACAAATTGCAATTTTATGAGTATTTTCTTAATAAATAAAGTTTTTGGGCATTATATCATTCTCTTTAGGAAATTAATAATTGTATTCATTAACAGATTTTTATGAGTAAAGGCTTTTGACTTAATGAAGCCCCATTACTCGTAAGCCATCAATTGTTTTAAGTCATTCACTGTCTGTCGTTTCCATTTCTCTGAATCGCTTTTTTTGGGAGGTGTATATCTGACTTCTACCATGTCTATAGACTTTAATGTGAGCATCGGACTACAAGATGCCATCGAAAAACCGTTTTATATTTCCGAACCAGAGTTTTATGATACGAACGACTGATCCATGGTCAGTGGGCGGATCATGGACTTCACGGTTCTCCTTAAGCGTCACGAGGTTGGAGTTTCACTGAGTTTTCTACTTTTTGATCGACATTCGAGAAATGGAAGTTGTGAGTTAATCACTTGCCTTGCTCCCTAATTAGAATTGTTTAACTCTTAAAGGAAAGATGATCTTGATTTATACCAGAATATTTGCATTCGACATCAGTAATCCCACTTATGGATGTACTATATATATTTATTTATTACTATATATAATATTTATCGAATTCTTGGGTCATTGTATTACATTCAGGTGATTTTGGCACACTCTAGCTACAGTTATGTCTGATTTCCCGTCGGTAAAGTTCCCATTCTACATAAATAACCGCTAAAGTAGTGAAGTAAATGAATCTTCATCCGTCGTGTAATGTTATGAGTGCTCTTATGTCATATTGAAATGCAATGGACGATCTATTATCGTTGCATATGTTTTTTTTATTTAATGACAATTATTTCATCTGAAATAATTTAATTTATCATATTTTTCAATTTACGCTTCCGTTCGTCTTTAAATATGTACAACAAATAAGTAACGGAAATAAATATTCCAACTCACACTCTTTGCTGCCTTGTCATTCATAAAGGCATCGAATTTCCTGCCTTTAAAATATTTTGTTGACTTGCGTTTTTTGGTCAGTTTAAATCGGTTGATTTAAAAAAAAATCATGGACATAATTCTTTGGGCTAACTCGCTCCCATACCTGTCCTTGATGAGAATTATATTTACATTGTATATTAATTGTATAATCAATTCTTTTTTCTGTGGTGCTTTATTTATTTATAATTTCAAGAAAATTTTAATTTCAATTATACGTAAGGATGTATGCATAAAAATGGTATGCATACGTTTATGTTTATTTCTGGAACGGCAAAAGTGAGGCTGCTTGTGAGTTTGTGGCATTGGCTGACAATATGTATTCTCTTGTTTCTTGTATTTTCTTTCTTTTTTCCTTTA
>LYUA01000092.1:903158-923761 GCA_002093875.1 Calopteryx splendens
AGGAAAGAGACAAGTTTCCCACATGAAATGCAGTCGTAGGCTGGATTTCGCCGAGAAATGAGTTCGGACAACGATCGAGTCTCCGTGTACGAGTTCACCTGCGCGCTGGGTTGCTTGTTGCCCCTCCTCTCCCGTACCGTAGGGATCGAGGTTCGAATCTCCGTCGTGTCACGTTGCTGAAGGAGAGGAACAGAGGAGGTTTTTCTCGCGGCCGCAGTGTTATAAAGTCCGGTCATCCCCGTTGCATCGTCTTTCTTTTCCCTTCCCTTCCTCCCTCTTCATCCCCTCCCACCGCACCCCCCGGGTTCGTTCGTTGCTCCAGGGCCCATGACCCTAAGGAAAGAGTGCACCGCGGAGGAGTCTCAAAGGAGGAATGCATTTAATCCGTGGGACGTTGATTTTCCTCCGTTGTTATGTTGGATGGAGTGAGCGCGGGTGAGTTCTATGCCGTGGAGATCAAATGGGTTATGCCTTCGGCGGATGATAACGAAGACGACAGGTGAGTCTCCAGCCTACCCGTGGAGTGCCCGTCCGAGTCTTTTATACTGCTCAACTACGCCCGGTTTTCCAACTTTCAGGGTAACTCTCCTCCTAATCCTCCTCCTGTGACGCTATATTGTAAATCGTAGAGGATCTGTCGTCAACGCTCATCGGTAGCGAAAACGTGACATGTTTACGAATNNNGATCTGTCGTCAACGCTCATCGGTAGCGAAAACGTGACATGTTTACGAATTTCTCTTTCTCTATCTTCTCTTACGACAACTCCATTCTGTAAAAGGATAGGTATAGTCAATGCATTGCCACAGATAGTTATTGCATTTGGTGATGACTAAGTTATGGTTATTAAATATCTCGCTCAATAGCTAGCAAGTTGTCAATAAAGACAACGAACAGCCAAAATGTAGTCAGCGTCTCATAACGAGTTACAAATTAGCGCCACAGCGCGTATGTTAGGGGCCTTTATATCGATGTGTATCAATTGGCATTGGCGCACTTCGTTGTCGCATTTGTACCGCATGCCTCTGCTTCTGGTGTCGACGCCCTTTGAGGTACGGAATTCGAAAAAAAACCCTTTTCATTCTAAGACGATTCGAAATCAGCAGATGTGCAGTTTTTTTCGTTAATATCGATGGTTTCCATAGTACCAAGATGCCTCGTATGGGATTTTCATAAATACCTTTTTACGTAGGTAGATATATATTGTGGTATTCTTTTATCTTTATGTTCCGAGAAAAACAAACACTCAATTGTAGCCAAATAACGCAAATAAGTGCCTAAGGTGGAAATGCAACAGGGACAATGGCTGACAATTTCAATCGATACCTTTCGATCGAATGGCTCCGCAAAGGATGCCAAGGACGACGGTTAGGTGTATCCGCCGGGGGAAATCACGTGGGGCTTTCATTGCTGGTAGGGGAAGGTTTACTTGGAGAGTAAAACGCCAAAAGGAGAGTGGATACGCGACTCTTGATGCCAAAAGCGGCGAATGGCTTATTCGGCCGATAGAAGGTACCTGTTACCCGAAGGTGGATGATAAACCGTGCGTTACTGCGCAGTGGTTTTTTTTCGCGTCCCGACGGCTGAGTCAACGTGCTTCCGTCCCGGAAGGAGGCGGCCGTTCCTCCTCCCCTGGTTGTGCGGGGGAAGTAGAGGGAGGGGGGAGGGAGTATGATATATATAGCTAGCTGTGTGGATGTTTGTCGCTTTGCGATCGAAGCTCAACTTCAACAACGTAATGGGAAAAGCGTTGATGCAAGTGGAGAGCGTCGCGTTTCGCGATGCACGCCTTTTTTTTACCGCGTAGCGTCGAGTGCGTGGTGTTAAAATGTTGTTATTAAAAGGCATCTCTCGTCACACATTGACTCAACTTTTCTCATTCCTCCTCTTCGTTTTTCAACGCTTTGGTTAACTATTTCCAGCAATTCTTAAGTGTCACGTTTACACCCTTCCCGTGAAATTTGTCACATTTTTATTGAGATAGGTTTATGTACAGTTTAATATTTTTTCTATTGGATACCATAAGAAATATACCTCTAAAAAAGCAGTTCAATTCACTTGGAGCTTGAAAGACACTTCTTAATTTTTAATGGCAACGGAATGTTTATTTGCTTAAAATCGAATAAATAGATGACAACCACAACGTATGCAATATTGGAGGAATAAGTATATATCGTATTCGCAGGAAAACCAATAGTTCAATTTAACAAGCGGGTTAGATCGTTGTCGTAGCACTATTAAGCGTATTTTCGTGTCTGTTCAAGTTTACCTTGTATAACGTGAGCACTTTCAGTGTGACGTCCCACTTCATGAAGTCACACCCTGTGCTTCCTTCCCCTTAAGATGTGAATGCCTTCCTTACATATGGACGACCCCTCACCACAACATCGCGTTTACGCTGCAGTGCGGTCGCTATTATTGACTGGTGGAAATTTTGCAGTTATATCGTACGAGCGTCACGCATTGCAACCAATGAATCAAAGAATCCCACGCCACTATAAAAGGAATTTTGATGCTCGCACACACTATATATAGGCCTTAACTTTATGGACAAATATTAGACCTGTGCGACTGATTCATGCTTGCTTGAGTTCGAGTTAATAAAAAAATATAAGCGACAGTTCCATGGAAAAACTATTGGAAAATCATAGAAAAGCTTGTGTGAGGTACCATGCTTTTTCCATAATTAACTATTTCCCTATTTCAAATTGTGTGTGGAATTAGCAGTAATAAACCATCAACTGAATTGAATATATTATGATACTCTTTTATAGAAAACTTAAATGAGCCAATACTTTCCTTTTACTAATTATGTAGATAGTAAAAATTAGAATTCATATAATTTCGACCCAGTCTGGTTACCTTCGTGGATGTTGTCCTCTATGGCTAAACCTAAGTTCAATCGTCGAATGCCAACCTGACCAAGGATTTCCCCTTCGTGCTGATTTGTTTCTATTGCACCAGTCGACCTCGGCCTTCGGAGAACCTAAAAAAATAATAAGTTTCTCTGGTTTCGAAAAAACCAACGGCATTAACATCTATAGGTACAACTGCCGTTTTTCACTCGAATATGCCCTTCCAAGATGGTCCTCGGTGGTTCTCACAAGTTGAAATGCATATGAATTTTCGTTGTTGTAATCTTTGTTTCATTCTTTACTTTTTGTTTTATCGTTTACTCTTTCCATGAAAATGTCCATACTGCCCCAAACGACAAATGGCGTGAGATAACTTTAAAGGGATTTGAATGAAGTTATGAAACCTGATAGGGTCAAATATAGTGTTGGAGAATTAAACATTTCACTTTACTTTTTATTTTCCGGTCCTAAATATTTGTCCATCTCGGAGAAAACCCCGAGGGGGATGGGAACAGGTAAGCTAGTTACTTTAATCCCTCTCCCCTTGTCCCGAAATGCTTGAGCGCATCTCTTCATATTTTGTACTCGTTTCAGTTGTGCTCTGTTGTTCTTTTGGACAGCTACTGAAAATCAATCCTTTGATTGATATCCGATCATGATGACGATAATTTTTTTCTGTTGATTTGAGCCATTAGAGTAACAGATTTTCGAGAAAACATCTCAGACAATCCTGCATTCCTTTATTACGGTATCTGTTTCTTCCGATTGTATTTTGAAATTCGGAAGGCACAATTCCACCATCAGTTGCCTTATAGGACGAGGTACATTTCACTGACATGATGTGAGGTTTCATCACGCACGGTCACGGAATGAAACCTCTTCCGTTCTTGGAACAAAGCACTCAGTATTATTAGCAATTCGGGTTTGATTGCATGCTCGTTTGTTCGTTTTTGTTTTAACTTAATGCTCATTAACAATCATTGTTTTATGTTGGTGTTTTATATTATCAATTTTGATATCCACCATAAGGTTTACAACAATAAACTTTTTTGTTATACTGTTAGGTAGCAAGAAAAGCACAATAATAATAATAATAATCATGGTGCTTTTATATATAGCCCTATTCGAAGGGCTTTTATGTCGCACTATTCGAAGGAGGTCCAAAATGAGTGGAGAATCTCATCCGACCGTTAACCTAGCAGTAATTGCTGCTCCTAAAGAGATCTCAGCGCCACGCACGGGAGTGGCCAAGGTCTTATCGTAAATCTCTCCCGTGTCCGTGCGTATACAGTTGAGCAGTCTCTCGCTGTATGCGACACCGTTGCCACATTCACACAAGAAACGCTCTTTCTCACGCGCCAGATGCGAAACGGAAAGCGTGAGAGGTTTTCCAGCAGGCGCGCCCGTGAACTCACAAGAAACTGGAATATCTCCTTGAGGGTTAGCTCGATTTACATACAATCAGCGATTATATTTTCTTGGTAACAAAATAAGGTCATAATAAGTATCCTCGAGAAATAAAGTAATTGGGTGGTATTTGGAAAGTTGAGGCACGTGTTAATTATTCGTATTTAATAATGTGTTGATTCAAACATTTTTGTATGCACTTTCACTCATCTGATTATGAATTTGGCCTTCAGGATTTTTTTTATTTAACTTCTTTATTTTAAGTATAGAATTTAACTCGAATTCGGTAATTTTTAGTTTTACTTACCATCGAAATTCAGAATTACAATAAGCGGAAAAACAGTTGGAATTGGCACAAGGAATTGCTACTTATTATTTAGGCGGCAATTATGCCAATTACACTGGAAATTGAAATTTTCTGTCTAATTGGCATGCTAGTCTTTTTTCCTTGCTTACAGTTCTGCAGTTACGAACATCATTTTAGTATAGATGTTACTTAAGGGAGGTCGTGTTAGCCTATTGGGTAGGAAGTTCGCTTATTCTCTGCAGAGCCCTGGTTTTAAAGTGGACGATGCCCCTAGGTACTCCCAGCTTTTACCCAATTAGCGTGATTTTTCTGGTGTCGGATATTCATGGGAAACCGCAGAAAACGTTATTTTTTTGGGTAATTACTTACTGTTACTTTTACTTAAGTATAAACCTTCCCAAGTGAAAGTGTTAGCAAGGAGGTTAGGTTATACGAGAAGAAATCCGGCTATTCAAGATAAGCCATCGATTGCCATATAAGTGCACTTCCGAAAGAAGGAATTCAATGATGAAGTAGTGGTGTGCACTGGCTATTCAGTTATTTTGTGACAATAATCGATTCCCTTTAATGATTCATGACCCCGGAATTCGGAATACAAGAGATAAATTAAAACGCGTTTAATCGTGCATGGATTACCGATCGAATTCCTCTCTCCCCCTTTCCGATTCCCAGTGTCTCGTTGCTATGTCGCATAAAGAAAAAGACGCATGACCTCACTATCGCTGACGCTCGCTCGCTCCCTGTACTCCCATTTACTCCTCAGCGGGGTCAGAACCCGCTTTACCCTTGACCTGAATGTAGTCGCGTCGTGCCCTATCCATGTATGCAGTTGAGTAGGTACTTACTTCCTCTCGCTTCGGTGAACTCGTCTTTGCGCGCTCGCTGTAGTCGTTTATTGTTACATGTTTTGGAGATAATGTGATGGTAATAGCATTCGATAAATAAGTGTTCACAGTTTTTATGTAATCCAAAATCTATGCCCGAGATTTGGTGTGATCAGCAAGCAGGAAGTAAGCAACATGGTATACTTTCGCATACAATCCGAGATCATATTTTGTGGCTAAAGGCAATATCGAGAGTAAAATAACGGTGAGCAGTAATTTCTGATAGGGCGTATGAAGAACGTAAGTGAAGAAAAGGCGCTAACGGTAGACTTGAACTCGTATGTAATAGTCTTTCATGAGCAATACTCCGTTAGGGTGAATCGGTTATTTTTTCGGGGGTAGGGGTTTTCAGCTCAAAGAGTAAAGTCTTGATATTGATTAAGGAATGTCATTAATGGGTGAGATTTTCTTTCCGCGAACAAGATCCCGAAATAAATGTGATTTTTTTCCCTGCGCACACTCAAGTGGCAATGTTGACGGGTATTCAGCACCTACGTGTCTTAGCTTCCCCGGGAAATTCTCTTGTCGTCACGATGCCATCAGGGTTTCTCTTATCTCGACTCCCCTCCCTCGAATGGGACTCGAAGTCCCTTCCGTGTTCGCACGTAATCCACCATTCGCAGCGATTTCGCGGGGACTCTTGAAGACGGCCGACCAACGCGAGACGAGCGGACGACCCCTTGACGGTGGAGAATTCCCAAACATGCCTCTGCGGGAAACAAGGGTTGCCGCGCCGGTTCCGTAAATATTTACGGGATGCCCTCCTCCAAAAAAAACCCTTAGATCCTCCCACTTTTTAAGTCTTTGAGTTTTAATGTTAACTATCTCGCCCGCATGAGTCACGACTCCGTCCCTAACCTCTCCGGTCGCAACGTTTCCGTCCTGACCCACATAACAGTGCGGCGGCGATAGAGGTTCTCTTCTCCCTTCCCCACGTCCGAGGAGTTCTTGTGGTGCGACGGAGGAGGAGATGAGAGCGACCACTTTTAGCGGAATGGAGGATTTCGTCGCGGAACGGTTTTTCTCCTCCCCTCATTGATTTCCCACCTGCGCTAAAAATTCTCCCCCTTCGTGTGGGCGCCCTCACGATCTTAACGGCGTGTGCATATCATCATGCAAAGCCTCCCGGGGGGGGGCGGGGTGGGGGACAGGGGAGAACATTGCGACGGGGTTGATCATGCGACTCGGAAGCCTAGTGACGAATAAGTTAACGAATAGTTTAAGTTGTTCTGGTTTACTGTAGTAATGTTAATATTTTTCATGTTCCTGCAAAGAGGTGCTAAATTTTTTTAGATGGCCGCGGCATTGGGTAATTTTTTCAAGAGCCCATTTAAAACCTACCTTTCACCGGTTTGATTTTTATAGAAATTATTATCTTCTGTTATGTTTTCGAATTTTTTTAGAGTAAAAATATGACATTAATCGTTCGGCTCTGCAATGTATTTCCCTTTAGCTTAACATTGTCCTCTCACCTGCCACTGCAATAAGGGGTTAGCATTTTAAACCCAATGTGTCAGAACTTTTCTAGTACTGTTTGTATTTTTCCTCTAGATTGTCTATGATATGCTTTTTATCTTGTCTATCATCATGCTTTCTAATAATCTTGTGTCGCTTCCCGTTCCCTCTTAGTAATTGTAACTGTGTGGGTCACTTTTTATTTTGTTCCATTCGCTAATTAAATTTTCTGCGCCGGACCTGGAAGGATCGTTTTCCCGAGGAAACATCGTGAAGTAGCGTTTTTCAGTAACTACGGTTCACTTCTTTGATTGTTTGACATATTGAGTAAGCCATGGCCAAAGCATTGCCCAAAAACAATTACGAGGGACGAATGTATTGATTGGTACCTATAGTTGAAGTGATCGGAAAAGCGTCGCCTTTTCCTCCTAAACCAGAATGTACAGGCATGTAAAGAAAATGCTTAGATTCTATACTTCGGTCATTTAGAGGCCATTCCAAGTTTACTGCTAGTCTTGCTTAGGCATATAGTACTTGTTATCAGCGTTAATGTATTGTTCATGTACGCAGCAAATTCCTCACTACTGGCTGATATAATTGTAAGGCAATAGCTCACCTACACCTGAATTAAATTACGTCATCAGCGGTTTCATGTTTCACTAACGTGGAGGAGCCTGAAGTGAATACGAAATTTTCTTGTTGGGAAAAAAGACACTCGCATTGCAATTCCTGTGTGCCAGACCTGCAAGGAAGCAAGGGATGTCGTTTAGCGTTGCGATACATATTTACCTCAATTCACGCTCGTCTGGCAATGAAATAAAAAAGCTCAAGTAGCGCGGAAATAGCTTCGCGCATGTCCCTCCTCCTCGTTCCTAGAAACTGGTTCGTTTGAATTCCCTCCTCTTTCTCCTCCCTACATTGGCATTGGGTGGCATTCTTTTCCTCTCCCGCGCGAGTCGTTTTAACCGGAGCGCCGTTGCCGTGCTTCCCGATGCAATTATGCGCCTATCTACGTACGTTCGCCCGTGCGTTGTACTCATCGTACCAACCTTACGTTAGGAGGGAAAGGTCAAGCCGTGCACTACGTGACTGAATAAGGGAGGGCGCGGCTCGGGAATCTCGCCTGCTTTTCCATGACGTAGACCGGAACGTGAAAAGGGATTTGGTTTGTCGGGTTGGGGGTGGGTGGGAGGGTCCGCCTGCCATCTCCCACACGCGAAAGAATGCTCCCCCTCGATTTTCTCTTAATATTAATAGAAGGCACTCCTACAACCCCAATATAAGTTTTAAAGAACACACTCGAATACTAGTATTTCGATCATTATCTCCGATGCATTGGGTGCATCATGGGGCATCTTTTAATCGCGTAGGGTGATGTATGGGATGGGGAGATGATACGCGAAAAGTCACGAAGTACCTATCGTGTGGTGGAAGGGGGGATCTTCTATTGAATAGCGTTTATTTTTCAGATATAGAGACAGAGATAAAGTCAGCTAGTTTGAGTTATGTTTTCACGTAGATAGGAAATTGCCTTTGTGTTTTTTGTTATAAGATGCCTTGTCCGAGTTCATGTGCAGAGAAAAGAATCTCTCCAATAAGTTTGTTCTCCCTCCTCTATGGAGGGGTAAGCACTCCCACACTCACTACATTCCTATTTCCTGAGTCCATCTCACCAGAATTCATTTCTCGTTGTTTCCAGAGTATGCTGTTTCCTTTTCTATTTATGGGAGTCAAAAAGTGGCGTAAAATGCTCTACGTAATTAATATGCACCACTCCGATAAGTGCTTGGTTATTTCTAAGGAAGACTCGAAGATGGTTCCCACGTGACAGAAGCGCTAGCATATGAGTATTTCTTTAAGCATATAATTATTAACCTTCTAAGGAATAGGAATATCTTTTAATAATATCAGTATCAGCCAGTTTCTTCTTCTTTGTTCCGATATATAATATAGTCGGGATGACCCAGTGTCCGACGTGGAGGAACTGTAAACCGCAGAATCACTTCTTGCCTAGACCGTAATATGCATAGACGCCAGGTATGATTGATATTTTCGTCAAAAATGGCAAACCTTTTGGAGGATCCTTTTCATCCATTGAAAGTGCGAGGCGCAAATATCGTATTTTTCGCAACAAGTGCCTCCTCCTTATGATTCGATTCATTAAAATTTATTTATAGTAGAACAATCCTACTTTTCTACGGACGGGAGACGTGGACGAGGAGGGGCATCGGAAAAAAAGAAGGTAAAAACTCATGAAAATGTGGATCTGCGTAAGAATTTTGGTGATAAAATGAGTAGACAGAGTAACAAACGAATAAGTATTTCGAAGAGTGGGTGAAGAGGGAAACCTTTGGAGGACACTTACGAGAAGAAGAGATAAAGTAATTGGATCCGTCTTGAGGCATGATAGTTTACTGAAGACCATGATCGATGGAAATATTGAAGGGAAGAGTTTAAGAGGAAGGCCAAGGATCATGTATCAGGAGCATGTGATGTAGTATGTCAGCGCCAGGAAATGTAAAGAAATGAAGAGATTGACAGGCACGATTAGAGATGCTATAATCCAATTCTCGGAATGATAACCTGGTGATGATGATGACTATGGCGCAAAGTTCTCCGTCAACCACTGACCCTCTCCAAAAACCGGCCAAACGCCATCGATAATCGAGAAAAAAAGGGAACAATATTTCTACCAATTGGTTTTCTGGTCGAAGCTTCTTTTGGAACCTCCCAAGGGGCATTTTTCGATCGAATACATTTTCGAGTGAGGTGTCATTTGGAATTTTTCACCGTGTTGTAGGTCCCGGGAGACCTTCAAACCGACACGCCCAGTCCGCCACAATATCGGAGAAAAATGATGGAGAAATCGATTGGAATCACGGACATTAGAAGACACGAATAGTCCAATTTTTTTAATGCGTTCGGCCTAATGGCATATTGCCAACGCCTCTCTGCCTGGTTGATCACACCTATTTCACACTGGATGGCATGAGATAAAGCACCCCTCTCGACCATAATCCGAGGCCTCCCATAAGGGATAACATATCACGCCATTTAAACGTTCCATGTGACAGAGTTGCTGACGGGTTTACGTAACCTTTTTTTCACCCTTAAGAAGTTTTGGAAGACGCCCGGACCGTCTCATCATTCTCTCAAGGGACTAAATATACCGATGTGCTACTTCAAAATTTGGTTGTAAAAAAAATGGTTGTATAATATCCAGTTTAAGTTTGGCATGTCGCTCGAGTGCATTTATGATAACTTGTTAGGTCAGTGAGTTTCTGTAGTCAGGCGAGTGTTTAGGACTTCACGACTCGAATAGAGTGATTTTTAAGAATATAGAAAAGTTCACTTGCTCTAATCCATTCATATCGGTGATAATGGGCTTTAAGGTATCAATCTCGGGAAAGAATTTGTTTTAAATTAATGTATATTTTCATAATCATTCCTCACAAAATGTAACTCAACTTTTAACTTTGGCCGAGTGGCCAATATGCTATAATTCACACGATTTAAGTAAAGGCAGTTCAATGTTTATTTTTTTTAACTCGTTCGTTGAAAAAAACAAGTGGCAGGAAGCGCACCTTTCCGCAAGCGGTTCTACCGATGCGCATATTCCATCGCGGCAGTCTTTACGAGATGTATGCTCCCTTGTATGATTTTTTTTCCGAAATTCGTGGGAAACCTATCAGTTGAACATTAAATTACGTTGTGTGCGTGAATGTGGGAGTGCCTGCATGGACGCGCGAGGATTCATTCGCGAACACTCCGCCTCGGATCGTCGGTCATTACCGAATTCTCTAACTCTGGGTCGAATTAGGTAGAGGTTCGTTGAGAAACGGAAGAGAATTTGCGGTCTTCCACTGAAGTCGATGTCCTTTTTTTTCAAATTCTCATGTCATTCGACCGCAGCCCAGAAACCGCTGCTGCCTACGAGGTGAAGAAATCCCGAATGGTTTCCTGCGTCGGTCGGCACTATTGGACACTATTCCGCTGTCTCATTTTTTTCCCCGTTTCCTATTTCTGCCGAGAGATAAGGGGTCATTGTGTTACCAGGGCAGCTCCAATGGTCGTCCGAGCTGAATTTCCGTGGGTAATTTTGACCAAGCGTCATTGCATGCGTTGCGATTTACATCATTGGCCAATCACAGCCTGGCCGCCACGGGAGATAAAGTTCCCCACCCGCATGGGCTGCTTCCAATCCCCGCTCGGCCGTCGATAGGCGAAGTGAGAAATAAAATAGCTGAAATCTTTCCAGTCTTACTAGAGCAGTCGACTCATCGAGCTCTATAGATTCCAGAGTTTATTTCCTGTCATTATCTCAACTCGGGGAAACTCGATTGCGGCAAGGCTGGCAAGTCCGAGATAGGCTTCCAACCCACTAGGTACTTTGAGGTTAGCCGGCGAATCCACGGAGAAGAGCCACAGCACTAACAGGGTCGACCAGTCTTTAGAACATTTAAGGGTTTCGAGAAGTGGCTTTGAAAGACAGATAAGATTAGGGAAAAAAGGATAGATAAAAAGATAGAAACAAAATTGACAGAGTTCGGAGACAACCCAAGAAGGGCGGGGGATTAAGTTAGGAAGGCGAAATTATAAGAAAACAGAAAAGGTGGATGGAAGAGATATTAAGAGGTACCGGGATGTTTTAAGATGTGATAGAAGGGAGAAAGTTCGGAAAAGTTTTTTAAGGTATTATGGACAGCATAAAAATGGGTGGAAATCGTGAGCTGAAGAAGAAAAAGGTTTTACCTATTCTAGAAGTTAGTCTGAGTTTATCATGACTACATATACTTGTTTTAAAGGGCCGCGCAAAACCTTTCTATGCGGTGCACTGCGTACAAAAATGTCGTATCAGTTCCCTAGGAAAGGCTTGAATACGCGGCCTTTAAGCCGCTGGATAGTTCTTCTGTGCCATACTATCTTAGCCAACAAGTCTTCCATTGCATCACGAATACTGATGTCACATCAGACAACTTGGACGTTTTTGCATTCTTCTTTTACAGAAGAAAGTATGTGACAATTATGTTATGGAAACATATTACTAGGTACTACATTTCAGGATAACCAAGGCACGTAGAAGTATTTCTCTTTGATACCAAGAGTCTGTCCTGTCTGTTATGTAGATTAAATGTTGAGGAATAAGGAGCTATTGAACACCCAGTAACACCCATTTTTAAACTCACTGGGTAAAATGGTAATTATTGCTATGAAATAAT
This sequence comes from Calopteryx splendens, assembly GCA_002093875.1. Taxonomy (NCBI): domain Eukaryota; kingdom Metazoa; phylum Arthropoda; class Insecta; order Odonata; family Calopterygidae; genus Calopteryx; species Calopteryx splendens. Next base: position 915,284 of record LYUA01000092.1, read on the forward strand.
TGTTGGATGCAAGTTATTTAACTCAAGACTGTCGCTATTCTATAGCTATTCTATTGCTATTGCTATTTTACTTTCACCAAGGTACGGCCGATAAAACCAACTATAATAATTCGGATGATATTATTTGGAAAAAGCGAGCTGTTCATATGTTAGTTCTAATGATTTAGCTGGTAAGATTAAATCTTCTCGTGGCTTGAGTCCTGAAAATAGTGCCTTCTGCCTCGAAGTAACGAAGTCATGGTTGAGGAACAGTCCCGCTCTCCTCTTAAAAATCTCACGAAACTTCCATTTGGATTAGCATCCCCAAAGGTTATTTTTTCAACTTAATTCGACAGATTATTGGACTCCTCGGCAGTATTGCGCTTTTAAAAATTCGCTGCACACACTTTTGACGGACTGCTTCTTTTTGAAGAGAGCCTTTTATTTTTTCCTGTGATTACGGTCACGTCTGCATGTTAATATTTCATTTTTTCGCTCTCTCCACATCAAGGGAAATAAATGCTGAACGACGCTAATGAAAGAGCTTCCCTAGCTTTCTTTTTTTGTAATTATTCAACTTTAAAATCAAAAGTGGAACCTATGTAGTTTTTTCATGACGCTCTTTTGAAATAAAATATGAGTGACTACCCTCCTTCTCGTCTATTGACAGTTGATTATGTCACCGGCTACTGAGGGGATTTATTTTTTCGATGCAGAAGCTAATGCTGTCTTGATTTTCTGTCTCTCTGTTTCCGGCCCTAAATTACCCTAGCCCTCAAATCTCAACACGCCACGCGCCCCGCCGGCGTCAAAAATTCATTCATCCATTCGCTCACTCACTCATTCATTCCCCTGCTTTTGTACCCCCGAGCCTCGACCGAAAGGGTTTGAGTGGCGCCCCCGCGTGTGGGAGCCTCGAGGCGCGAAGGTGGTCGGAGTTTCCCTTGCCCGCCGCTTGGCGTCGCATACCTAATGAAGCTGAGGTGGGAGTCCCGGACTACGTGTCGGGAATCCGTGGGGTGTGGAGGAGGAGGCTTCGTCTAATTTTTATTTCTCCTCCATCCCTCTCGCAGGCTTCCGCAGCCACCTCCACTGCAACCAGTCGGAAGAGCTCGTCGTCTCCCAAGCATGCATACCTACTCTTCTGTTTCCCTTCTGCTTCCCCCCTCTCTCTCTCTTAAGACGGTCATTCGCTAATATCCATCGATCCCTGGCGTTGAAGTGAAAGTATTCCGAGGTTCCCAAAAGGGAAGAGTGAGAAGGGACGTTCCTTCGTGGTGCAAATTTCTTAACTCCTGGGGACTGATAAAGATGCACCTGCAACGGACGAATTTTCCTGCAGCTGATGGTTTGGCACTTACCCCAATTTACCTCAGAGAAAATAACAAGGGTTGATTAGAAATTTTCTCAGGCACCAGACTAGTCCGTGGTTCAAGTTATATTATTTAATAAAACGTTCAGTATTAGATTACATTTCTACTTTTCCATGGTGCTTTAGAGACACGTGGGAGATTATTGATGAAGTCTTATTACGTGACCACAGTTAGTACGGCAAGGCTTTGGAGAATAAGGCCAAGAATATTTACCATTAGAAAACAAAACATCATCAAGCTCGTCTCATGTCCCGATTTGTTCGACTTCAATTAGCAAACCGAATGTGCTAGGGAGTAGTTTTATGTGGAATGATGCCAAGTATGTTTTTGTGCGCATGTTTGAAATGTTTTCTCTATACCTATAATTGATTTTGCACGTGGTAACTTTGTGGAATCGCTTCACGGTAGAAAATGTGGCAAGCGTTTTGTCACATTTCTATTCTCTCAGTGGTTAAAATCTTTTTTATCAATGGTTTTATTGTCTTCGCCGGCGTTCAAATGTCTTACATATTTTAATTGCGTGAACCTACACTGTTTCACCGATACTTCCAGTAGCACAAGTCAGTTTATCGTCACCAGTCGCAGTCATTCCTTATCATTAATTATTATAATGGATTATCCTTATCCTCAACGCCAGTCATTGATTCTAGGTTGCTGGAGATCAACTTGAAAATTATATAAGAGATTAATTTTGCTTTCAGTTTAATAAATGAAAACCATGGTCAAATAAAGATAAATAATAAAAAATAAATAAAGATAGATAATAAAAAATTATGGACAATCAATTATTGATTTGATAGATCATTGTAGGTATTCACCCGTATAAGATTCAGAGAGATAAACTATAATGGATAGGGTTAACATGCCATTTATTCCATGATTAATAAGGGATCAGAATAATTGACAAATACAGCGCTCAGGAAGCAATATTTTATGCTAAATGGCCTAGTCAGTGTCCTCAATTTTATCTTATCTAATTTTGAACTCCTATCAGTTCTGCTTACATGTGTAGAATAGTGTTTTATACTAAGATATTTTAGTGCATGTAAATCTGTTGGTAAAACGCGCTTCCTTCGCTTAAATTTTATAACCTTTCCGTTTATCTGTAATAATAGAGTAACGTATAAATTTTACTGTCCATGTCTGCGTGAAAATCACCCTCTGCCATATACTTAAGTAGTGGCTTGTAGCGTACCATGTAGATGTAGATTGAATGCTTCTTGCCCGCGGAAAACACTGACGGAGATTATCGATTACACACTACACTCCAACTGGAAACCTCACAACGCCAGCAAACGTAAAGATTAGCCATGATTACACTTAGATAAATAATTTTCTATTTTCCACGCCTAATCATGAAGGAGTTCCACACGGTAGAGCCAAGTAAGATTTCTTAGATTAGCCACGAGATTAGCGTTTAATCTACCTACCTCTAACCTAGATGCTTAAAATTCTATGCATTCAAATTTAGGACTGTCCCTAAAAGCCGTTATACATCCCCGTGGGCTTTTCAGCACGTAACTAGTCCCAGCTATAATTTCTCTGTTATGTCTTGCTCAAGTTTTTCATATTTCTTACCCCCCTCATTTTTTATTGTCTAAAATTCCTATTCTCTTCCCCGCATAGCGAACATTCTTCCCTTCTTTCACAGCCTTCAACGTCCCTTCACCTCTCAATATTTCGCCCGTCCGCCTTTTTCGTCCTCCTTCGAATTACATTAAGAAACGATCCACCATTTTTAACACTTGACCGTTTCACCTCCTCTCCTATTCAACTTATTTTATCCACGCCCGAATCTCAAAAAAAAAATCCCTACGCTAAATTCATATCATCATCCCCTTGCCACAAAGACCAAAGGATCGGCAAAACCGTGCCTTGGAAGTTCTTCAAAAGGAAAACACCTTACGTGATATGGTTGTTGAATCTCGTGGTGGGTGCGCCGCGTGCTTGCGAGGGCACTGGATGTGCATGCCAGCTGTGCTGCGTTCATTCTCGGCATTCGAGTTCCCCCCGCACACACGGTGCCGGCAGCAGAAGGCGTCATATGGCACAAACTGCCGCATTGCACCCATTACGGTCCGCATCGTCCTTCTCCGATTTCGCCTTTGATAAAGTATGTCGCAGGCCTGGATTCCAGCAACAGCCGAAAGTGGATGTCAAGGAGCATCGTTCGTTTTGAAATTTATTCCCTCGCATAAGGGAAATGGGAGGAGTGTGCAATTAATTTCACGAGATTGTTTCGCATTTTTTGTCCTGGGTTTCTCCGTCGCCTATTCAGTATCGTACAATTTTCAATTTCTCGGGGAAGATAACATAATCAGCCAAGCCCTCTTTGTGGTCAGCCTTGGACCAATTTTTAAACCGATTACATAATAATCAGGGCGCGTCACGTGACTGTCGTAAAGGTCGCGCGAAGGTTTTTATAGTAATATTAACCCTGAGTCTTGTGCGGAGCTGAAATTTTTTTAGAGATGGATAGTAATGTCCTTCGTAATCATACTGTGAGTATACCAATCCTCAAAATACATCTACACTAAGGTAATTTCCATCGTTAGCGTGATTAGGTGGGGCATCAGGGAGCCGAGGATCGAAGCCCGAAAACTTAATTAAAACGCCGATGGCAGTGTCCACTTATTTATTTCTTGATAAGGCTACGCGCGTGTCAACGACTGGGCGTCATCATCTGGTGGGCAAGAGAAGTTCGGTGTGGACTGTGCCAGGCGAGCGAAAGTTCTTGAAGGGACGTTGATGGTTAACTGCCTCGGAGTGGTGCAATTGAAGTAGGCACTTAATATACTGCATCCCGAGCTGAGATCGGTATGAATCTTGAAAATCCTACGGCAATGCCTCTAAATAATCATCTAACGCTCAGAATCAAGAATTATTGTTAATTTCGTGATGAAGAGGCTACAAACGATTTTTGTGGTTTTGGCCCACGTAACTGTGAATGCCGATCTCCCAGAGCCGTTTAATGCTTGCTAATTTTCCGTACTTTTTGTGATGTTTGGATGTTAACGTCTCATGTTGGTACCGATGTTCAGAAAGGAACTCCCCTACTATGCTATAAATATATGCTCTACTACTATACTTAAATCAGTGATGATGTAGTAGGTATATTTAAGACATATTATTCACGAGGCAGAAAACACGATTGAACTACAAAAATGGTAAAAAGCACATTTTGTAACTTTTACAGTGTTAAAAAAAAAGTTGTTTCACAAGGAATTCCAGATTCATTATTAAATTGGTGTGAACGGTTATACCTCGTCTTTCAAGAACAAGGCGACAAATTATGAGTCAATCAATCTAAAGCTCTGTTTATGAAAAAAAAAAGCGTTGTGAAAAAATCGTATAAATTAACATAAATTAGCCTTAGCAGATGCCGCGCGTTCCTGGAAGAAATTAGCCAAGCCTGCATAGCGCCGTATGCTGTTCTTTATTTTAACCAATTAACAAATGCTAAGCGTTTATCTAAATTTGCACTAAAATTGGCGTATGATCATTGTTTTGCTTGCTTCCAAATTGTCACCATTTTTATGATGTTTACAAAGATGAACACTTCTCATCGCAAATTCTCCACCAGGAAACAGCTGACAACACGGAAGCCCTAAACAACTTTTTAAAGTCAAATTCACACTTATTCTCGCTCGACCAACTGCTACGTTGTTTTTTGTGATATCGTAAGCTATGTTGTTTCATGAACACCATATACCTATGATGGAAATGTACCCTTTATCTTATATTCTTTTCGATCTATGTCTAATTGTAAGCTAACGTTAGTTTGGCATGCATTTTTTTCATAAACCGGCCTTAACGCGTAGCATATATACATGGTGTTTGTACCTATGTGTGTCGGTTTGTGAACGATGAGGGAGGCCTTACTTTCTCGTTATCAGCACATCCCCCATTCCCTCCTTATTTGGTGCGACATCTCCCTGTCTGTTATCCCCTTCCCCTCAGGGCCCACTTCGAATCATTGTCAATCCGAGCATGGAGCGGACATCCTCTCTCTTCCTCGGAGAGCTCTCGAAGGCGGCCTCCCTTTTGGCGGGGCGCTATCATCTTTCACACTCGGCTGGAGCCTTGTTCCTTCCCCTTATGCCTTCCTCTCCAACCCCCTCCCCGCGACTCCCCTCTCCTAATAGGTTTGCCCGTAAGGGGAGATCCCAAAGATATCAATTGCGTTCAAAACTTAAGATGCGTCCCGGGTTTAATTCGGTTTGCGAATGCGTTGAAGGCGTATGCAAAATACCCCACCACTCTCAGCTTCGGGCGGGAACGTGACGCGGAACGGCCCGCGTGTAATGACGGGTGTGGTATCGAAAATAATCGAGGCGAAGCGTTCGCAGTTTTGGTGAACCTGCAGAATGCGTTGCGCGGTATTGCTTTGATTTTAAAAGGAGTTGCTGGAAGAGCATGGAATGCTTAACGACGAAGCTAAATTTTTAAATTTGTTGATGTGCTTGCTAAATTCACTCACGGATCCTTCGTCAATTACTTGTGCTTTACGCTCTCGATCGCCAGATTATTCGGTTAAAGTATGTGCCTATCTTTTGAAGTGAATTTCTATTTATCGTTATATCGCACATGGTGCCATCATCTCAGCGTTTAAGTGAGGCTAATGCAAGTAACCCTAAAGAGTTTTTTCATGTTAAGTTCAAGGAAAGGTTTGCGAAAGTTACTAGGTTCCGTTTTTTTCTTTTTGTCTGTGCACGTGAAATACTATGGTTTGCATTTTGAGTAATGACCAAATGCGTGTTCAAAATTTTTATATAACTATTGAATGGGCGATACGGAAAAATGAATATTGCGTCCGGTGTTGAATGTAATACGAAGGAATACCACGCAAAATATCTCGCACCGCTTTTTTACTTACTACCAATGGATGTGCAGTAAATTGCTGTTCAAGTAATAGTTCTATGCATGTTGTTCATTCAAAACATTTTACTAAAAGCTCTCCCGTATTAATCGAGGAAATTTGGCCATCAGGTACTTTAGATTTAAGTAAATCATGATCAAATTCCTGAATAGGCAGGAACCCATCACAATTTTTTCCTTACCTTTCGTAGATCCATTGTGTATTTAATTGAAGGGATTCACGAGAACACGCAGATATTCAATTTCTAAATGTATAATTAATGAATACATAGGTAAAAGCTAACGTTTTACTTATATTGCTAAATTAATTGTTTTATGTATTAGACGTAATGTGGTACATTTTCCATGAGACGAAGTACCAAATTACGTAAAGTACTTTTTTCAACTCGCCACTTTCCTGTGAATCATAAAATTGTGAAAGGATTCATCATGGAACACTATACACTACTTATTTAATATATATAGATTCTGTTAAAATGCATTGTAATTTATTGTCAAATTTTAACAATGTTTTTTTTTCTCTTCCAGGTAAGGTTCCGTAGACATGTTCACGTCTTCCTACCCAGTCCATTGCATTTTCGTAAGTGTACTTATTTCAGCATAATTTCTATCATTTTGCCTTTAAAAGGTTTCTTTTATGAATTAAAATGGAATTACTCTCAAGAAAGAAGTGGCTCGAGGAGTCAATTTTGGATATTTTTCGCTTCCAAGCCTTATGAGGGGGCGTCAGTGGTGTAGCCAATGGGGATTTTTAGCTCCCCCGAAATTGTACTCCCACAAGAAGAGTTGAGTGACACGAGTACCGTTCGTAAATTCATATGCTCTCAGAACTAAGCAAAAAAAACTAAACTTTCAATAAAGGCAATAGAGAATATACCTACCAGCAAAGCTTTTTGACTGAGAAATAAATTCTCCACGTACAGTTGACAACGGAGATTCAGCATTAGCAGCTCTCCTCTCCCCCCGAAATTATTTTATGGTGACGCCAGTTGGCTTTACCATAGATATTAACACAGGAATTATATTAACACGTGTATATTCTAAGATCATCCTACGTTTCAGGTGTTTTATAAGTTTCGCATTGAACTTAACAATTTTTATGGGAATATTAAATATCACATCGGAGTAATCATTCAAGTAGTGATTAATCATTCTTACCGTTGTGAATCCACCTCCAAAATCCGTTGTTTAATCATTTGACGAAACTCCGCTTATATTATTCCTCTGTTATAACGGCCTAGAGACCTATTTTGTTGCATAATAATAATGTATAACAGTGTACTCTTTGGTATTTAAATTCAAGATCTGAAAACAACAGTTTTTATCTTAAGACTTTGTTGCTGGGATATCAGAATATTTCTTAGAGCCATTGGGAAATCCAGTCTTGGGGCTAATGAGGTTACTTTATGAATTAAAAATGAAACCGTTTACATTTTCATATTTTATCTTTTTTTAATAACAAAATGGAGTAATTACTAGTAAATAAATTACTGCTTAGTTGTTATCAAGTGTAGGTGAATAGCGATAAAAATTATGAGTTTCCAGAAATATTTGAGGGTATTTAGTTATGACGTTACTGATCCATGGTGCCGTACCATACCTAAAACATCTTGTACCTAGTGTAAATATATTTTACAGGATTCCAATAATATGTAATTGAATGGAATTGATTAAGTATATCTGATAATGTCAGGTCAAAAATAAGGGCGAGAGTGAAGGGTATATTTTTAAAATCGTTATGGATTCTTATGGGAACAGAGTACTTTCCTCTTTTAACCTCCTTTGAATCCCTTCATTTCTCCTAGTATGCTAATATCTGCTAATTTAAAATATAAGTATCACATTCTAATTTGTTGTCCTTCGCCTCTGACTTTATTAATTCGAGGCGTATCTATAGTCACAAGGTCAACGTCCAATGCCCAATGACGGGTGTTAAAATAATAAATGAACTTTTTGACATTTGTAGTCCTTCCAACCCTGTAACAATGCACACGCACATATATGGAGGTTCACTTGTAGAAAGTAGTAAGGTTCACGGATGCCAATATAAATTAGGACGGCGGACCACAAAACGTATAAGAACACAGAAATGTTTCCAAATATCTCGACCGAAAGAATCTTTTATATATATATATATTTTTTTTTTCTTCTTCTGTGAAATTTAGTGTTCCCATGTGTTCGTCTCTATATGTTTCCTATCCTGTATCCTGTTTTTCCAACATCCTATCCCAGATATATATATATATAT
>LYUA01000092.1:947931-958189 GCA_002093875.1 Calopteryx splendens
CCCCCCAACCCGCTCGCCCGACTTTCGAAAGATTGCAACCCCCTGCAACCTTTTCCGATTTTTCCCTTTTCCTCCTGCGCGTTCTATAATCCCCACCCCGTCGCCGCCCGCCCGCCTGGAGCCCTGACGTCTAGGTCCTCTCCCACCTATCTCCCAATCCGGTCTGGGGAAAGTCGGCTTTATTTCCGTAGGAAGGTTAGAAGAAGGCGTGATGGGGTCGACAGGAATGGATGACTTGTGTCCGGCCTCAGATCTCCGACGTCGACCTCACGCGAGTCTCGGGGGCAATTTTTTAGTGCTTCTGAAACGTTCGGGGATGCTCGGGCGTCGCTGCAATCCCGCATTAACCGTTTGCTACTCTCTGGAGGATATGGAAAACCAAGAAAAGACCAGTGAATTTAATATTAGCCCCGTAGGTATAACTAATAAATAAATATTTTCTTGGAAAAACTGGGAATGCATTTTTTATGGTAATTGAGCAATCGTTTATCAGATGGAGTTGCTGTCGGACATCATCTGTTGGTTATCGTTTGCTTCCATCATTTCCGAAAAAAAGAATAATAAAGTGGTGAAATATTTTAAGATCATTGATGCGTGGCTGGCACCTCAAGAACAATTACAACCTCCCTCCTAGGTGCCTTGGCTTCGACGTTAAAAAGTTTCAAAACTCGACTTTCCCCCAAAAAAATAACGTTGGCGAGTATTTAAAAAGTGTCTGTAAAATTAAGTATGCCAGGTATGGATTCTAAACTCTCCGAGCTTGAACTAGCTTCAGATCAGATTACAATATTGAAACTTGCCGTCGGAGTTATCTTCAAACAATCGTCTGGAACTTGTTTCCGTAAAACCGGAGAAACATCTAGTTATGACGTTAAAAATGGAAGTTAAAAACGCCCATGGACCAGGCCCTGAATTTTGTTAATTTTACGCGACTAGTGCTCTAGATTTTGCAATGTGATTGTATTTTAGTGGTGGTATTAGAAGTTAAGAGGCTTGGAGAAATCCTCCTTGCCTCAATAATTAGCCACCTCCACTGTGATTTCATTTTTGACTTGTAAAATCCGAAAATAAATCAGAAAGCTGTATGCATGAATCCGAAAATATGACAACCTTGTACTATATAGAAAAATATCACAAACTTTTCAAAAGAGGATTTTCCCCGTGTTGAGTGAGTCATCCGTCACCGCTCGAGATCATTAGGGTATCAGAATACTCAAAGTGGAAGTTCTAAATGAGTGTACAAGTATATAGTTTTTTAAAATTTTAACGTGTTCTCTACCCTAATTTTGTAAATAAAAGGTTGTGCATAGTGCTTTGTCTTGTCATTTTAAGTAGATATTTTATCCGAAACATTTGCATTGTAAAAATCATTCGCCTGAACCGGGACTCGAGCCCGGATCCCTATGCATATTTATGAACAGTAGCGGGTGACTCCGTTAAAGTTAATGTCGCGGCATTTCCCACAATTCTTTGAATAGCTATTTTATGTTTACTATTTTCGGTTTATATCGTAAAAAGGTCACGTACTAATCCTACACACTCTCTTCTGGGCTTATGATGCTCCAGACGGGGAAAAGAATGAAGGATTCGTTATGCTTTAGCTTTCCACGGTCCTCGAGGGCTATGCATATAATTTAACTTTTCACGCCGACTTGAGTTAATACCCTTCAGTGAAATGAACAAGAAGCGGAAAGCGTTTATTATTTTTCCGGAGTGGCGAAACGTTTTTGTGCTCATGGTCCAAAAATCGAAGTTTCTGAAAACGTCCTCACAACGTTTCATATTTCATTGATGTCGAAAAATTCCTTTTGCTCTCATCTTATCGCAAGAGCTTGAACGTTTTCGCTACGAGCAGTCATTCCCGATGTATTGCCGAACAAAAGTTGTTCGATTATGCTCCTCACTTGCTTAGGGCTGCGGCTTGTCACTCTTTGTTCCTTTCCACTCTCGAGCAGGGCGGGTAACATGACACGCATGGAAACCCCGAGCGGCAGGTTTCGAGGGGATGCGGAAACCCTTTACTACTGGAGTTCACCTGGAAACACTCTCTACTCTGCCGTGGCTGAAATTGAGGACGAGGTAAATTTCTATGGAAATCCGCGGATTTATACCTAGTCCTTGTTTGCGGTCTGCGTCCAAGCTCTTTCCAAAATGCTTTCTTTAATGGTTTTATTAAATATTTCAGTGTATTATAGAACAATGGGTGCAATTGACAACGAACACATCACTGTGAAAAGTACATCGGATTCAAGAAGATATGTGTAAATGGTTTTGGTTATGTGCACATACATGTGCCCGTGTGTATGTACATCTTTCGAATCGAAGTAATTTTCTCTTGAAAGATTTCGCTCGGGAAATAACCGTAAATAAAACTATTGATATACCCGTCGGATAGGTAGTTTTAATGACAATGGTCAAAAGAATAGTTCGTGAAAATAATGGAAATTTTAAGGAGAATGCATGGATACTCAATCGGTGCTTCTTGCTCTAGGTAATTAACATAACTTGAATGGGATTAGCATCTCCAATCCACACTTCCCAGTTGTTAATTTCTTGTGCTTCTGGGTGCTGTTTTTTTAGCAGATTATTTTCTGTTCATTGACGATATGAGAATGAAAATTGGGTAATATTTCATCTACAGCATGCCCTCCGATCCATTTATCTATATTATTTAATGTTGGGTAACCTCCACTTAATCGCGAAAGACACGACAGATGGCAATAGGGTTGATTACTGCTTTTGGAGTGTTGAGCATTGGTATTGCTGTGATAGCGAATTTTGAGATAGGAAAACAAATTATTATTAAATCTCTCAGTTCTGTAGTCAGTCTCCCTTTCTCTCTCTTACTTTATACGGGAATATACATTTTCGGATTACGGGAATATACATTTTCGGATTACGGGAATATACATTTTCGGATAACGGGAATATACATTTTCCAATATATTGTACAGTCCTAATAAATCCCTCGGTTTCATAATTTAAAGTCACAAACTCGTAATCCTTATACTTTTCGAAAAGGGACTCCCATTCTAATTTTTCCTGTAACACTGTCCTAATTACTTTCTCTTATGACTATTTTTCACAATTTTTGCGGATATTTTGTAACTTTCATTCAATTCTTTTAATAGCACTTTCAACCTTATAACTAACTATTCCATTCCGAGCTCCTATGAATCATTCTTCTATTTGCTGGTTACTTAGATGTGACATTTACCCACGGAGGGAGTTTTCAATTCCTGTCACTCCAAGATTTTGTTATTTAATTTGAAAGGTTTCAGAGAATAATAAGGAATGGAAATTTTCCAAGTATATCGCCTGTCGGGAGTTTTCGAGAAATTTGGAATTCAAGAACTTCAATCGTACAGTGTGCGACACTTGACGTTTTCAGAAGCATTTTTGTCCAGGGGGAGGCAGATTACATTCGAATCGTGACTGCAAAGTGACAAACATTGCTTGAATTTTATTAAATTTTTATATTGATTCTCAATATTCTCAAAGATCCTCGAGGCCTCTGTTTTGAGTAGGGCGGGCTTTCATTCTTTATTACGCCTGGGGAGTCGGCAGTTGGAGATAAAATACACTGAGACAAAAAACAACGGTTCTTTCACTTCAAATAAGTAATTCTTCCTCTGTGGGACAGATTTTCGCTCTAGAAACGCCTTTTGAAAGCAGAAAACTTCCCAAGCTGTCCTCATAAATTCTCTCGTTTTCTCGTGTTTTTCCGTCGCCCCTCCCACATCCGATCAGCCAGGGAATGTAACACGTCACGTTGCCACCAGCGGATCCCCCCCCCCCAGCCCTGCTTTCGCATTGCGTAACCGCATCATATGCAGATTGGATTTACTATTTGCTTCCACGCTTCCCTTATCCTTAATCTGGAGATCCGGCGGGGAGGAGTGAGGGAGGGAAGAAGAGGAGAGCTCAACGCCCTATCCTGACCGTCCTCTCCCCTCAAGTTTCAGCGCGAGATAGGTAACGGCGCCGAGGGCTTTCTCTAATTTAAGCCTGTTTAATATGTCCCCACCCCCCGAAACATTATGTGTTGGGATCGGAGTCTCGAATCTCGTAGAGAAGGAGACCTGGTTTTTGGGGCTCTCGTGTTGATGCAAATTAAAAAGAGGGCTCATTTGTTTAAAACCCGTTCGTTCCGCGGTATTTTTCGCCTGTGCACATTATTCCGAGTGACTGGTCTCTGTGAATAGTAATTCTGCTGAGTTTTTATTAGAGGCCGTTGTTGGTGAGGGATCCAGCCAAATTTTTGGTGCCGAAAAATTTTTAATCGGGCTTGGTATTCACTCTTGGCGCTCACGTGAATTTCAATTTGATCTCCATGTTATCTTTTTTAAGAGTTGTACATGATCTTAAACCTTTCCGTCATTTTTTTAATGTTTCCGACGGTAAGCAATCCCCACGCACCTTTTCCAAAGGTGTATCATGTACCCTTTTATAAGTTCTTACAGTGAAACAAATTAAAGATTTCTAATGAAAAATAAAAATAAAGCTTCCTGTCAGTACATGAAATTTGTGAAAAAAATCATTTCGAACAACCTGCGTCTTCATCTACTATCAAAGTAAAGGCGGATTAGAATTATTCAGTTCAATGTGATGTTAAATAATTTTAAATTTCACATTAAAATCATCCTTTGGGCTTTATAATTTAATTTTCACTTCTGGATGATATTTTTTTCGGGAATCAGAACATGTTTGAGTAGGATATTGGCGTGAAAATTAACAAGTGTAGAAAGAAATAATTTCCTGGGCTCAATTATTTATATTTTTCAATTTTTAACCTTTATAAAAAAGTTCAACAGTAGTAGAATAGTCTATTTTTTTCATGCCGGTAATTAGCATCATTCAGATGTACAGAAGTAGTAAGCAAAATTAGATAAAATATTTTCAAGTTTTGAAAGACGTCTGAAGAAATTACAAAATATGACGAATCTAATCATTCCTTAGGGCCCCTAGCAATTGTAAAAACAAAAAGAATTACTCTCGTTATCCATCATTTCTTCATCATATATACATGCTACATGCTTTCTGCCATAAAAACTGGTCTACTCCTCGAGCGAAATGCCTCAGTATGCGCAATTTTATCGGAATAGATGCCTTTTCACTCGAAACCTATTGATCGAAAAGTTCTGTAATAGACACCCAGCCCCACATTTCTAAGAAAAACTGAGAATTTCCCAGTTATGCCAGGAACTCCCATTTAAGTTCGTTCGGGTTGGGAGAAGTTCATTCTTTTCACCCTCCCTTTCGAATCCCCGTCTCACCTAAGAACTCCTACACCTAATCACGTGAGATTCGTCGTAATTCAGTTAAGAATACGGTTGCGAACGCATGCTATGAGGGATTCTTTGAGCGTCATCGGCCCCGCAAATGATTACGTTCCTGCACTCCCTAATAACCGAATCTCTCGAGTGGAATACGATTTCGAAGGCCTCCGAAATAGTTCCGCACGTCGACGAGCGTCAATGCTCGCTCGTTGGAGACATAATGGGCCCTTCCGAATCTGCTCCCCCACCCCCACGATTCCAGCTCGGTATATAATATGAACATTAGTTTTGTTTCATCCCGGGTAACCATAAGGGCGGCGCAATCAAACGTCATATCCGTTTTTCGGGGAGGGGGGGGGGCGGGCGAGTTCTGTCGGCGTTGGATTTCGTCAAGGCCACTTGAGAGGTGTCAGGAAGAGATGGGGTTTGACGGGTGCTTGGTTCTCCTACCCTACCTCTCCCCCTCCACACCGAGCCCCTCCTTCCCTTCTCCCTCTTCCCAGCATCTTTCTATTCGAGGGAAGTGGATTCTAACTCTGGAGGCGCTGCCGGGGGGAGGGAAAAAATGGAAGCGCCGATCTCCCCCCGCAAGCCGCCCTTTCTTAATTACGTGACGATGGCTCGATCGTCGGTGGTTGTCCTCGCTGCTTCATTCCCTCTGCCTAATAGTTTCCGTTTCGCTTTGTTTCTTCACCCAGGTCTAGGAAGCAAGGTTGTTTTAACGTAGGACTACATCCAAATATGCAGCTAGTAATGGGTGGACTAACGGTCGACCGCCTGTTACAAAAGTAGGTCCCAAGTGAAATCATGATGCCGCTAAAACTACGTGTCGTACCGTAATCGTGTTAGTATATTCATAAACAGCAGTCCAATTTGCGTACTGCTTAATACAGAGTGCGCATGATGCTTCCTATGGGGTAGGGGATGCAATATTTGGGTGTGCTGCTGCGTTTCACATTGTTTCACTGTCTGTCTCGGCAAACGTGTGTGCATCAGGACTGTGCGTGATGTAATTTCAATACTCTCAGGCTCAATCGGAACTCCACTTGCCCCATTTATTTTAGACCGTCGCGGGTAATTTTAGTGTTAAGAAAGCATTTTAAACTGGAAGGGGATTATTAGCTCATTTCGATCTTTCATAAATATTTTCTGGATCAGGTGCGAATAGCAACATCGCGCGGGCACCATTGGGTTAAGGTATTCAGTATTTGGATCGGCATTAATTTGGTGGTAGGTACCCACAGAAATCAATTGAGGGCTGTCTTGATACATGAGCTCATCTTGTTCATTATGAACCCTGTGGTGTGTGTGCAATTCCCATATCAGGATAAGACGACCATTTCCTTTCCCTGTGCCGCCTGAGGTTTCCCTAAATTATCTAGTGCCCGAAAGTTCTAACACCTTTAGTGAAGCTGGGAGTGTTCAGAGAGATCACGCGGAGCTGATCCCGGACCTCTCGGTCAGCAGTCGAACCCTCTAACTGCTAGGCTACCGTGCCACCTAATTTCATGGTATATTGCTGTAAATCGGTCTTCAGGAACCTACATTTCGGAGGGATTTAAACAATTAAACTGGCATGCCAAATCTTGAGCGATATCCCCTAGGATTTCCTTTAAAAATATCGCTTTTGTCAAAGATGATTACAGGAATATTTTGCACTCCAAAACTGGAGAACTGTTGACGAAAGATATCGTGAGGATATGTGTTCGACGGTTCTTAACCTCGTACACGTAGCATCGCGTATAAAGGTTGGTGAACTAATTGAGAACTTCACAAATTCAGGCCTGATATGGTGGAAGGAATCCATACTGATATATAAATCAAAGCACTTTTCCACAAAATAATTCTTTTGTGGAAATGTGCTTTGATTTATTTATCAGTAAATGAGAACTATTCGCCATACGCTGTCCTTATGTATTATAACTGCGTTCAAGTCTCTTCAGGGGTTCGAGCCCGGACCTTGGCGTTCGGAAGCCGCTACCGCGCCAATCCTGTCAATATTAAATGAAGGATAGGCAAATAGTGCGTTCTTATAAATTTTGTAGGTGCTTTTGAACATAAATAATGGTAACAAAAAACATTGATTTCCTAGAAATTAAAGTCAAAGGGGAGGAAAATTTCCTAGTAAACTCAGATCCCGACAGATGACATATGGGAATTGACCTACTCCTTCAACGTAGTTCGTTAGCATGCATCGTTAGGGTTACTTGATGCAAAATTGTTCTTTGCCCATTCTGTGTTTCTGAGAGGAGTGTTGGTGAGTTTCATTCCAACCCCGCTCTGTTACGCCAACTTCCATTTGGCGAGTGCCTTCTCTCAGTTTCCATTTGAACGTCTCTCGTTTCCACCTCGCACCCCCTTCCAATCGATCGACCCTCAATCATTTGGAAATATAATGCCTCCGACCTCCATTATTGGGCCGGCGCCTTTTGTGCCGTTGGAAATGGATCCCCATGAATATTGTAATCCCCTGATGGGGTGGGCGGCAGGAAGTCCTCTTTTGTCAGGCACCCGATGGCAATCGCTGGTCGATCTTTCACGGGTCTCGAGAATCGAGTGATCCAGGTCCGCTTTCGTCCATCTCCTTCCTCTCGCATAAGTGCGTTCACCTCCGGGATGTATGGAAGTCGAAAGGCGACGAAGGGGGACGAAAGGGGACGAGTGAAGGAATGCCACCACGTCTCGTGGCCTGTGAACCTGGGTACCTCAGTATTTCTCCGTAACCTGCGCTTGGTGTTGAGAAAATCCCTTTAAAACGCGGTTTATTTTTTCGAAGACTTTCGTTCGAGAAATCTTGTCCAAGGAAATAGAACGTATAAGACGTCATAAGATATATTTAACTTGAATGGACGTCGACGGTTCAGTGTCCATTCAATTTTTCGTTCAAAATCTTGCTCGGAAATTGCTTTGGAAGAAAATTGGATGGAATTAGCCGAAAAGAACCCACGTTCGTGTATCACGCTCAGCGATCCGCAACTGTTGGTCAGCACTAAAGCGGAACTAACTACCACCACCATAAATTTCAATTTCCTTTATCCTTCCTATTTCCCTCCATGATTGAACCAGACCCATGTTGCATCGTAAATCCATTGCTGCGTAAATCCATAACATATCACATAAATCCGCAGTTGACAGTTGACTGTTGATCCGCAGTTGACTGTTTAATGCTCTTATCTTCCGCACTGAGCCCCCCAACTCCCTCATCTTCGAGCACGTCAACCACAGAGCTTTTTTATCCTCTTCTCATGGTGTTCTCACTGGCTCACTCACTGGCGATGACGGATATTAATTTGATGCTCACCTTACTCTCCCCACGGCTGATGTGTTTATGTTCTTTCTCAATGGTATAGTGCGGTGACAGGTTATATTTAATTGACGAATTTTACTTAATTTGAACAACTAAATTGTAATTTTCAGATCCCTCTTGATTCAAGAAGCTTATTTCGTGACACCGATACACGATCATAAAGTTCCAGTAGGAGGTGTTGTAGTAGTACCATCCTTGGTGTAGGTGGTGTTTGAATTTTCCTCCCCTGTTAATCTGGAGTTCGTGGGTGCGAATCCCTCATAGAATATGATTATTCATGTTCATCTTGTCAGCATTTCAGTATTCAGTTTAGTATTTTTTTCAGAATTGGGTTAAACTGTTTGCATTAAAAAAATATTACAAGTACTGTGCAAACCTACCGTATTATGACTAATTCGTCGAAGTGCCTTGTGCCTAAAAATAATTTGGATTATTAAAAATCTGTTCTATTTTTAATAGTTTGTCACCAACGACTCAGTCGGATGACAACGACATTCTTATCACTAGTTTAACTTAGGCTTTTAGGAAAAGCGTTTGTTATGTGAATTGCACCAACTGGAGCGGTGACGGCATCGGATAATTTATCAAGTATTAATGATTAAGGAAGACGTTCACGGGAAAGGAATTTACGTTTTACTATGTCATGCCTTAAAAATTGTGGATGAATTTTAATTACCACTCGATGTCACTTAAGTAAACTTTGTCTGTTGATATGACTGTAGAATCACCAATGATTTGTTATTGTAATTGCTTCCACTCTTGCTTTCCTTGGATTGAACTTGGACTTGAATCTGTTAAAGGATTAGTTTCCTACCTTTAAACGCCGTCGAAATTGTGTCGTTGGCTATAATTTGCATCTGCTTGAGCATTGTCAAATTGCTGTCATTTACTCGCGTAGGACGTGAGGCAGTTTGATGATTCCGAGGAATTCCGATGGATCTGAGCTGTATTGTTCACTGCTTTAATTCCAATTCATGATGACTGCTGCCACACAATTCCAAAAAAAATAATGCCTACTTGCCACGAACTCTGAATAAGGACGAAGTTTAATGACACTTCCTTTCCACTCGGATAGGTGTCTTAACTCGTAGGATTCAAACTTTACCATCCGTGGTGTTCTCGCGAGATCCTGCAGTACCGACAGTCACGACTTTATGGAGCGGATTTCACGTCGTGCATATCAATTTACTTCTGACGAAAGAACCACCTCAGAAAAAGTTGACACTTTCGAAAGGGTAAGGTTTTCCTTCTCGAGCGGTGTCAATAACGTACTGAATATTTTTTTAAATGTTGGGAATCATCTGCCCTAATTCTCGAGTGATGAGAAAGAAAGTTCTTGTCTCGTCAGCATATGAGTCCAGGCGGTGATAGGCATACACGCCCGCTAGATTCTGGAACGACATTTATTCACCTCACGTAATGGAATGGCGAAGAGGGAATCGTCTCGGGAGTGGTGAACGGAATAGGAATAACGAATAGGTAGGTACCAAGGTTCCTTCGGGTGAATTCTTCGCTTCTGGAATTCGAAGAAGAAATGTAGTGTCACTCCAAGGACGGCGTCTGAAATTTCGGTTTGCGAAGACTCGCATATTCATTTATATGCAGGTCTGTGTGAGTGTGTGTTTGTGTATATGTATATGTATGTATATATATATATATATATATATATATA
>LYUA01000092.1:985212-1010025 GCA_002093875.1 Calopteryx splendens
TATATATATATATATATATATATATATACATATATAATATATATATATATCGAATTTGCGATTTGCCGGTTACTGAATTTACGATTTGGGCATCCCGTACGAACGCCATTACGTGATATATAATAATGCCGCACATAGCATTCGATGCGCCGAAAGGTGGCGCATTTCTCTTTATCGACCTCCCCGAATCTTCACCCTTCCTTCTCCCTCTCTCTCCTCAACCCAGTCAACAACTTGACTTTTAGAAACCTCCTTCATTAAGAACAGCGCGTTCGTAATGAATAAAATGAAGAAGCTCAGCGGTAACGTGGTGGAGGGGGTGGATCAGATAATTCTCTCTCCCATTGTTGCCCTCCCCTCCCCCCCTCCCTGTACGCCCCAATCATTCTCCGTCCTCCGCCAAGCTCGTATTATTAAACAATTATAAAGGGGTCCCCATTGTTTCTCCTTCGGTTTAAATTAATTCACCTGTTCGCCAAGATTCATTATTCGAATTTTTTTCCTCCACTTCTCGGGCTTCGCCTGGTGGTGGCAAAGAGTGGAGATTAAAATTTGTTTGGCCTCCCGAACTTACGTGTGGTCATGTGTCCTTTGTGTATGAATGGCAAAATAGTGCAAGTTTAAGTGTATACGAGATATGACGCAGGAATATATATGCAATACTTGCAATACAAATTTACTATTAAATCTGGGCGTGCTTAAATTGACGACGGAAGTAAATGTAATTTCAGTTTTCTTATGACAATGTTGAAAAGAAACTTTATGCCATATTTTCTTTGGTTTCCAATTTGCCAAATTATTTATGACATATCTAATAGAAGCATATCTATTGGACAGAACTCGATCGTATTTGCAGTTAATCATTAAAATGTAAAATAATCGTCAAGCCAACTTCAGGGATGACGGTCTCCATATTCACGCGTGGAACGTAATCATGTAAAGGGTTAAAGGATTGAGTATTAACCTCTGCTGTGGTCTCATAAATAGCATAAGGCCAAGCGGAAATGATCACAATGTTCTAAAGGTAATGACTTTTGTATAAATTTCCAGAAAATTGTGACTCGTATAAACTTCTACTGTTCTAGGGTTCGTCCGGTCCCTTTTAGTCTCCCCCTCCCCCCCAAAGTCCTGCCAATCCAATCGTATGCTTCTCTCTCACTCGAACTCGGCCGTACCTAATTCCTCCCTTCCCATTGTGGCCGCAACACAGGTCGCTCTTTCGAAAAAAACATGGCCGTAAAGTGTCTCCCCTTGGTCTTCGGCAATGGCTCGAGATAGGGGAGATCACGATTCCAATTCTCCCCCCATGGGTCCGCGATAAGGTTTTAAGATCCGGATTAAAAATCGCCTCCCAACTCTTAAATACGAGAAGTATCCTGCCTCAGAATTATCATTTCACTTTTTGAAAGGAGTCTCTCTTAAGAGACTCTTTACACTCCCATTGTTAAGAGCTTGGAGATACTTTAATTGCAGACCTAAATTCTTCATCTTGCTTGAAACGTTTTAAAACGTTAAAAATGTTCATGCTGTAAGAAAAATCGCGACGTTTGCACGGTTTTTTTAATTACAAATTTTTTTACCGTCCTTTGTAACCAATCTAATCCTGTGGTATATATTTACGTTACAGCTACAATTCTGTAACTTTCTCCGCAGATAACCGTTTATATCTAATGAATAGATACTATTTGAGCAATCTAGACTTTCGTTCAATTTTGATAATCTCGTTGCGTTTCCTCGTCTGTCTTACTAGGCACTTAACCTTTCGCTGGAACCAATTTTCAACGTAGTTACGCTTCCTGTTACAACCTCCAGGAATAAAAGAAACAAACTTTTCGATAAAGAATACTTCACGCTACGTCTCACTCTCTGTTGCCTCGTTATACCCTTGGATCAACGACAGTTATGCTGGTGGAAGGTCAAAAATAAGTGCATGTAATAAAAGTTAAATTAGCAACATGATGTATCAAATTAATCATAAATTATTTCCTCCTAGTCATTATATGGCTCCTAGTATGTAGGTATATTGTATTTATGTCATCATATCTACCAAATTATTTGTATTATTTATTAATTATTTTTTTGGTACAGCTTTCATCAGATCTCGCAAGTTTTATCCAAGATTGTAATTAATTTTTGGAATTGATTTGATTGGATTTTGATTGGTGTTATAACATCCGTATAATATCGTGTATTACATTCAACGTGTAGAGTATTTTCCGGCGGTCACTAATACGAGTACACAACCTTCATGACGTCTGAGATATATTTGTCCCTTCACTATTGACGTCTTCAGCTCCTCGTAGTTACTAATTCTTACGTGCATTCCATAACGATTATTCTCTCTCTCCCTCCCTCTTCCCCAATAACCTAACGTTAAACCTTCCATGGCCATCAACATTCCTCTTCTCTAAATATCTCAATTTGTCTTCCTCGAATTTTTACCACTAACTTCCCTCCCTCAATTTACGTGACACTTCCTTTCTTCTCCTTTCTCTACAGCTTATTTTTTTCCATTCTTCTAGCTGATCACGTATGAAGAACCTTCGGTCTACGATAATCCTCATTCCTCAAAGTTCAAGTCTCTGAATCATGCCACACTACGCTCCATATTAATTCTCGAACAATATTTCCCTGCGCCTCTACTCAGATCTGGTTACCTTTTTTTTTATTAAAATATTTGGCTAACACAGTTCCAAGTTAGTTGTGCGCATTATCGTCAAAAAATATTGTCCAGATGCGAAAATATGTCGACAATCCAAATTTGATCAAATCCTTAATTCTCGAACAATATTTCCCCGCGCCTCTACTCAGATCTGGTTACCTTTTTTTTATTAAAATATTTGGCTAACACAGTTCCAAGTTCGTTGTACGCATTATCGTCAAAAAATATTGTCCAGATGCGAAAATATGTCGACAATCCAAATTTGATCAAATTCTTCACGGTTTTTTTTACAAGGTTTTGTTTGCACTGCTCATTTTCCGAATGCGCCCATTATCTAAAGCTGAATAACTTGCTGCGCCCTTCGCAACTATTATCGCCGCAACACGCCATTTCGCCATCCATTTTTCTCATTGGCAATGTGGCGGTTTCGCTCCATTCTCCGTCTTTTATTCTCCTTCCCGTGAGCATGGGTAATGACTTTTTACGGTCTCGACTTTCCCTCTCCTCCCTCCCTTCCCTCGCCCGCCTCCACGGAGCGCACTTTACCGGCCGACCGACGGGCTTGACTAGGGGACAATCACGCACCGCGGGCACATTTTGCGTCGGTCTCTCCAGCAAAAGGAAGGTGCTGTTGAGGGTGACCGTCGTCACATCTCCATCCCCCCCCCCCCAAATTCCCCTCCCCCTCGTAATGTCCCTTTCGCCCTTGGAGAGATGTGCGCGGGCTTTATAAAGAGCTTCCGACGACGGCGATCTCTTGCGCGAGCGAGTGAGTGAGTAATCGGGGAATTGCTTCACGCGTCGTCTTCCGAGGGACGGGCCTTCGGGGTTGCCTAGCCGTCGAGGGGCGAGTGCTTCTGATTTCGCGCCCCGTACGCGAGGGAGGAGGTGGCGGGGGCGGGTGCGAAGGCGGCCCTCCAGATGAGGTCACCGCCGAGACGCGTGGATTCGTCGGCGCAGAAGGAATGATGACGCTCCCATGCTCTGAATGGGGGGCTGGGTCGAATTTTGAGTGCGTATATTCATTTCGCGGAATTTTGGCATGCTCGATCTTATTTTTTAAGCCTGTGATGCGTGCGCTTACGAGAGAATAAGCTTATAGAAGAAAATGAACTAATATGGTCACCGTGTCTCACCGTGAAAGATGATCAAATTGGATTGTCGGTATATTTCCGTATCGCGAGAATTGTAGCATCGCCCTCTTCCAGTCTTTTGAAATTTCCCATCAATAACGTTTCTTACCTCATGCTTGACAGTTTGTCTTGTGTCTTTTTTTTTAAATTGACAATATTTAGTCGTATAGCTGTGCCACAGGACGACAATATAATAGTTTCTCTACAGCTAAATCTCTGAAGAAGCTCTTGTTCGCATGGATGAAACGTGAAGAAATGTAACTAACAATTATTTAGTGTTTTTACTTCATCACAATGATCGTTAATTAATCTTCATTTCAAATTTCACATTATAGCCGGAAATTATCAATAGAATTCGGGATTATTTAGCAAAAGTATGACATTGGAAAATCGCTCGACATCAAGTCGCGAAATATTCTCTATAATGAGTAATTTACTTTGAATTAAGATACTGGCGCAGCGATTGTCTCACTATACCATCCCTTGTATTTCATTTCTGAGTGTTCTTTTAGTGGTTGAGATACATTTTGTTGCTCGGCTGTCCACCATCTACCGTTATTGTCAGAACCTCGTGAGACAATGTCATCTTACAACCCTCGTACTATCTGTACGTAAACTTGAAGTTCCTTGAGTAAGTAACCGAGTTGCGGTTGTCTTGAGTAAACTTCCTTGAATTATATTCTCGATTTCTGTGCATTTTTCCTTTTTTATAATATCTCTTCGGAGCCTGAGATAAGTTATCTCCCCACTTTCTGACGGAGTTATCCTATTTGAAATTGTTGGATGTCACCAACCGGGTCTCCGATAGTAGTCGTGTGCCGGTTGAATTTCCTCACGGGTCCAAATGGCCATGTGTCACGTTGGTGGACTCTACATGGGTTTCGTCCGGATTTCGGTATAAATTCCTCGGCTTTCAGTTAAATTCCATCTGTTATAATTACTTGTATATGGTTCATCATGTTTCGGTTTTCAATGACACATAGAACATTGTCGGTGATCGAAAGCATGAAAGATAAAACATTATATCGGCATTTCTGGTTTCCTAACACCCCCCCTCTTCCACACTGTTGTTCTTGGGATAAAGATAAATGATGTCCACTGTCAATCCGCGATGATTGCTGCGAATGGTAACGAAACGAAGGAAAGACTTTTATGCAACGATTGTTGGGACCTTATGCAACTCGCGAAAGAAGTTACACACGCCCGAATGGCCTCGGTGTTAGGGTGTGGGTATCCATTGATTCTTTTTTTTTGTTACCTAGAGTGCTTACTCATCCAAGTTCAATTAAATAATAACTCATACGAATCGAGCATCAGAAGTCAAAGTGATAGAATTGGTGATCTCCACAGAAAAAATTGTGGCGTATGGTTCGTAGTTAACGCGCAAGTGTGTTCCTCCGTAATATTATTACATTCGAGATGTTTGAATAAACAAAATAATAAAGAAAATGTTTTAAAGAAGCGTCAACACCTTAATCACAGCGAATCTCTGTTTCTCTGGACATTGCTTCTGTGTATCTTCATAAGCGTATTTATTTGCGGCTTCGGGAATGTTATGAAGCGCATGAGGTAATGAACCACAATTGTGAGTACGGCGATCTTGAAGGTCTTTCCAGAAGGAAAGGAAGCCATTCGTTTGAAGCCGATGAAGTAATTTTTTTTAAATCCGATATTACGTTTGCGGTGGATGTTACGGCGCGAAGCTACTTTGAAAATCGAACTGAGCCAGTTGTTTACCCTGTCACAGTAATGCAATTTCACGCATCTTTCTTTGGTGGACGTTTGCCCTGGAATCCAGCCGCCTTTATTTTCCGACGCGCTGGCGACTCATTACCCCGACACAATCCCTTTAGGGGCCATACGGGAAAGAGTTTCCAAGGTTTTCAGGAATTTTTAATTCCCCTCGCTCTCGTTCTAGACTTGGTCCGCTGAAGTTTTTCTTTACGAGCAAGAGCTACTTACTCGTCAAAAGGTTCCTCCTCCCAGTTGCTCCTGAAGATACTTTACAGTATTGGCAAATATATAAGAAATGTTCCTTAAAAGATTTGGTTTAAGTGCGGAGTGATATTAATGTATGCTCTTTAATAAATGCTAGTATATTACAAAATTCAATCGGCTGTTGGTTAGATGGTCGTGTGTGTATTCCAATAGCCACCTTCCACCAGAAATACGCCCAAAATTGCCACCTCTCTCTCCTCCCTCTCGAAACCATAAAATTTAATTGTATAAGAAGATGAATTAATCGGATTTTTTCTCTATGTTTCAATTTGGCTGCAACTTTGAACGCGGTGGATTAAAATCTAGCGAATGCAGGATGCAATAGCCAAAATGGTTTTCAAAAGTTGCAGACTTGTGGAAATTGTTTACTGTGATCGCTAATGGTTTTATATAATTTACCATTTTTACCGACTATCTTCCAGAAAAGGGTCGTCTTTATCCGAAAAAAAACATGCTAACAATCACTGTGTGTCGTAGAGTTTTTTAATTTTTTTTTATTTATGCGACCGAAAAACCCCCAAACTTGTATTCGTTTTCATACCTTGTGGGAGCAAACTCCTTCTGATTCGAAAATTTGCCAAGAATTTTGTCGGAGATACTCATGCGTCATGTGATAACGCATTCTATTAAAATACTTGAGACCTCTTACAGATAAGATATTTTTCAGATATTTGTTCGACACTCCTTGGGTCTGAAATACCTTCCCGACTGCCAGCAATAATCGGGGAACCGAGGTCACCCCTCCCTGCTCCTCTTACTTTTATCTAAAAGCCTGCCACCGCCCCTCTTGAGGGCGGACGTCTGCCCTCGGGCGTTAAAATGAGCCTGCGGACTTCTTCTCTGGACTGTCCCCTACGTAGTCTTCCGGTTGGTGGTCTTCCCCCCACCCACGTGATAAATAACGTCCAGTCGCTCGATTCTTTTTTTCTTATCCTCGATCCGCGTCGTCTCGTCTCTCTGAAGACTCCTCGTCGTACGTCGAGATACAATCTAGTTTGCGTCACCGAACGCGGGCGTTATCCCGTAAGGCTATTTTCATTTTGCGCTCGAGTGTCCCCACTCGGCCGATTATAACCGGTTCTGCCGTGCGAGAACTTGTTCTAAGACTAGGAGAAGCTGAAAAAAATGTAGCCTGTACAGATATTTGAGGAAAGACTTTGATCTTCGTACGTGGCAAACAGACTTTTTTCTCTAACCAATCCTTACCTGAAATTTCTATCCAGCCTTTCCATCCCGTGATTGACAAATTTCTAATGTTGTACAGAGATTAGAGTTAAAGACTTGGTTCTTCTGACCTATCAACTACTGAAATTTGTGTCTAAAGGTTATCTTATAATTAATCAAATTAAATTTTTGCCTTTGTGCTGGAAATATTTTTGGAGCTTGAAGTAGCGACTACCTTACTCTTTCGACAATTCCCTTCGTTGGAATTTCGGGAGATCGTTAGGTTTACCAGGCGTTCCGATTTTGTCTCTTTGTCTCTAATTCCTTAGTGATTGAGTGGGAACGTTCTCTTTGAAGTCGTGAGAGAACTATCGCTTTTACCCGGTGAAAGGTCATGCCGTATCGAATGGATTTTTGGTGGAGAAGCACGTTTTCCTATACTTAAGTTGACTGCTTCGAGATTGCGAAATGTTTCTCATGAAACGAGGGTAATTTTCTTTTCTAATTTGGGTTGAAGCAGTATCAAGAATATCATCTCGGACCTATTTCCTTTCAATATCGTCCATTTTTCAATCAAGGACGTGGCCAATGATCGGTCGAGGGGGAACGATAGTTTGATGGCTGTCCAACTTCAAAGGGCCAAGGTTCCTCTTCCCCCAAAATTTAGTCTACCTTTTTTAACCTTTGACAAGATGTCATTTACAAAATATTTCAATCCTTTTAAGAGAGAATTTATTTATTCAGTCTTCACTTAAACACTGAGCATTTCTCAGGCCACCGTATAGGACCCGGGGGGAGGGTGATAGTCCTCTTCACCCATCTCCTCCTACTGTCCGGTTTCAAGGCATCTACAGTCGTTAGCAAATAATTGTAGCGTCAAATGCAATGAGAATATTTTTCATACGAGCATTCCTCAGCCTTTCAGTAAACAACCATTTGGCTACGAGCTAACTGATAAAGTATGATTTTTCTTGACCATTATCACGTACCTAAGTTAATATTCTCGAATACACATAAGGGAGAGAAATTAATTGGTACATAAATTTTCCCTTTTTACGCTTAAGAAATAATAAATATCTATTCCACAGAATAAATGTTGAAATTTACTTTTCACTTATCAGTTCACTTTTCCTTCTCTTTTATTCCGTCTTCTATTTTCATTTTCGCCCAAAGTTGTACTAAAGTGCACGAAAATGTATGCTCTAGCCCTATCGGCAGTGAAAATTCGTGCAAGGCGGATGCGAAAAAACCTCGTCCGGTATTCTGTGGCTATGAGTAAAACGTCATACTTCTCCGCGTTATAATCGTGACATGTTTCCAAGGCGTAATTGCGTTCCGCCGGAACCCTTTCTGACATTTCATTTGAATGCAATTTGCATTCTTCAACTTTAAAAAAAAAACCAGTGATTCTCCTCGGAGAGGAATCGACTTCCGCGGATGCGGTCTTCTTGGAAGAAAAAAAAAACGATCGGAAGCCGAAGCGATGATGTGTCCTCACCACGTGGCCATCGAATAAAATAAAATGAACGAAGAAAAAAAGTATGGATTCGGCGACGGACACAGCCGCCTTCCTTCCCCTCCCCGCTTTATATAGAGACATTCTTTCCTCCTCCTCCCGCCCCACCCACCCACGCCACACCCTTCCTCCCTCCTCTTCCGGCCCTAACCTCACCAACATCCGGATGGCCCGGCTGTTTACTCATCCGACCACCGGAGGAGACGCCGTCGCCTCCTCCTCCTTTTCCCCTTCTTCCCCCCGCGGACACCGTTCCGGCTTCCCTTCCGCCCTATTCATTCTCATTCGGACGATAACTCACCCCCTCCCAGTCCTCGCAGCACTCGGCTGCTTGTCTCTCTCCGCAGTCCGCGTCTCGTCCAAGGACCGTGGTGAGCTCACGACGTGGGCTCCGGGCAAACTCTCTCCCTCTACTTTCCAGTGTACCAGACGTATGGTGGAGAGGAAGGTTCTGCGTGTCATCCGTTTGTTGTGTCCTCAGTTTATATCCCCCCCAGTGTCCCTCGTTTTGGCGACCCGAGTTTTCTTCGATCCTCCCCAGTGGAAGAACTCGATTCGCCCCCAAAACCCCTCCTACTGAGTGCGAGAAGAGGAATACAGTCTCCGTCTGACTTCGGAGGATTTCTCGTTTCGGGAATCATTCTTTTCACTCCCCCACCACCGACATTAAAGCGGATGGCATAGGAAACATTCGTGGCTACATCAATATTTTTTAGTGTCGTGCCTGTGCTGTTCCTGTGGCACGCTTCCATGCCTACGGTGGTGGTGCCCAAGAGGAGGAAATGCGCGTTCGACGGTCTCGCGGACGGCGCTACCGTGATACCTTGCGCCTTCCTTTGTCAGTAAGTTGAGATATTCATACGTTCTCGCAGCGCGGTCAACGCGAGTAGTCATACATGCATGCATACCTTCGAGCATTCCTTCCTTCATATTAATTTCAGCTCGTCCTGAATGAATTATCTCGGTCGTAATAATTTGGTCTTCAATGTGCTCGTGAGGATGTGGTCATATCGAATACGCTACTGAATTTGATCACGCGACCATCGGGGCTAGCCGGCGAGTGCGATATTCGCCGGTATAACTGGGTCGACAACTTACTTCCGTTCATGACGTTTTAGAATTGTTTTTTTCAGCACGGTGGGTCATAGGTCCCTTTGGCTTTAATCTTTGGGTCATACTCTGCAAGCAGCCCATTGGTATGTGTAATTGTTTGATAATATGGAGTAAGTTTTAAGTATACGACGGTTTGCATTTGGTAAATCAGCAATATTACCTTGGAAGTGTCGCTATAAAGTTTTAATTGATTTTACGGAAATACTTGACATAATAAAATGATTGGGATTTTTGCTTTTATTAATCAGACGCTAAGTTCGACCTTTAGGTGACCATTTAAATATGGACGCCTCTAAACCCTTTTACTTGTTGGAGTGAACCGCGTCTCTGGGTCCATGTGACTCTTCCACGCTAATATGCAATGCTGAGAGCCTGTTTCACGCTGGTTTGACGTCGCTGCAGGGAATCAAGTCCGGGATGACCTAATGTTGCCGTTTTTTCGTATTGGTTTGAGGAAATGGCTGGTTTGTGAAAGAAAAATTCTTTCGACATTCAACATTTCGTTCCAACTTTAGAATTCATGAATAAACTTGATTTTTCTTCGGAGATAATGGCCCCATTCGACTCTAACCTGCTACTAATATTTTAAGTTCTATGGCAGAGGAAACGCTGATTGTTTTCGATTCCAATAAACAATTTGCTAAAAGCCAAAAAAATGGAAAGTCGTAAAAATATAATTCCAATTCATGAGACCAGCAATTTTTAGGTTAACATTATATCATATTTTTTTCACGTCTCGATGTGACAAACCATCGCTGATGTAGATCCTCTGAATGCACAGTATTATGTTTTAAAGTTCAAGTGAATTTTGTTAGGGACGTGTCCAGGGCCAATTCCGGGTTGATATTCTGATCAAAATTAGAGCGAAATTGGGTGGTGAGAAGGTGAAGTCAATCGGTTACTTGGCACTCACAATCAGCGCAATGTTTCCGTCAGCTTTGAATTAACATTTTAACTTTCGAGAAGAATGAATATTGACACCTTGCCATGTGTATTATACATCGAGGAAAATCCCTCGGACTGTAACCCCCCACCCCCGGAGTCCACTTCCTTTTACGAGACAGTATTTCATAATGCATGGACGATATTATAATGACATATATTTGCAACTACTTCCACGTTATTTGTATGTCTTTCTTTTCTTGGACACCCGTATTTTCCAGTAATTTGTTTTCTCAGAAAATC
This sequence comes from Calopteryx splendens, assembly GCA_002093875.1. NCBI lineage: Eukaryota > Metazoa > Arthropoda > Insecta > Odonata > Calopterygidae > Calopteryx > Calopteryx splendens. The sequence continues at coordinate 995,984 of LYUA01000092.1, forward strand.
GCACAGTTGGATTTAGCTCCTACAATTTGTCAGAGTCTATAGGCATATGAACACCAAAAATTGAACCCAAAACCCTTTGGTCAGTAGGTAGACATGCTGTGTACCCACTATGCTATTCTGATGCATTTAAATTCTTTCTTGTTATGGAGATTAGGATGTTTGATATTATTAGGTAAAAATGAATTACTCCCTTTTGCCTCATTACTGCATTTTGTCCATAAGTAGATGATTCAAGAATAGTGAACACTGTACGTAATAATTCAATACTCGAAAGGGAAGGGGATAACCTGCATCATTCTGGAACTGGCTAAAAATACTTGCATTCATGCCTGTACCATTGGCTTATCCTTAGATGCTGCCCCAATGTTAGGAATGGAGTACAATAAAAGGGTGAAGATAAACAAACGATGCACTACGTTTGTGCATTTCAAGCTCATTTCTTACTTCTTAAATTTTGTTCCGAAATCATATTAGTGAAACTGATACCAGACTGCAAAATTGTATGGGTGTACACTTGCTAATGGCATATTTTTTCTATCTCCTTTCCAGGTGGTTTCATGGCCATCTGTCCGGCAAGGAGGCTGAGAAGTTGATCCTGGAGAAGGGGAAAAATGGAAGTTTCCTTGTTCGAGAATCTCAGAGCAAGCCAGGAGATTATGTTCTTTCCGTTCGAACTGATGATAAAGTGACTCACGTCATGATCAGGTGTCAGGTAAGGAATTATTCAAATTTGCAGAGGCTCCTCTCTCAAGGTCCCACTTCAAAAAATTATAGTAGTGAATTAATCTTTATGGTATATTATAATAATATTATTATTGGTAATCTACCAGTTAAGGTAGGTTTCTGGTGGGTACACCCCTACTGTAACCCTTTCTTCACTTCTGCATACTTTCTGCCACCCCTCATTCCATTCAACGTGCCTAATCTCTTCCTCCCTCTACATCGCCTACCAAACATTCTACCCTCTTATCATTCACTGTCTTCAGCAATCCATTGCCACTCAGCATGCCCTGCATCCAATTTTACTGTCTTCTTTGGATTTCTCCCAATAGCCTCCTCTCCTACCATTGCCAAAACTTCTTCTTTCGTTTTCGTATTATTATATTAAAATTCCTTTAAAAAAATGTTAAATGTTTGAATTGGAATTGAAATCGCCTATCAAATTCCTTCGTTTCAGTGGAATTCTATTTTGAATTCAGTCAGTTACACTGAGATAAGAAAACTTGTTTCTTGCAAATCGTAAGGAAACCATGTTCAGTGTTGAATTTAATATTTCGATCTTTGAGAATTTTGGAATCCATGACATAATTCAATAATTTGGCTAATCTATAATATTCCTAGTTCATGCTTCTCCTGCATTTAATGTTGGGAAATATTTTCAGCATTACTTATGTTAAGTTATGCTGGTTTTCGTATTTCAGGACAACAGGTATGATGTCGGTGGAGGAGAAAAGTTTGACAGCCTGAGTGAACTGATAGAGCACTACAAGAGGAATCCAATGGTAGAGACTTCTGGTACAGTCGTTCATCTCAAACAACCATTCAACGCAACACGCATAAATGCCAGTGGTATTCACAGCCGGGTCAAGGAACTCCAGGTGAGTCATGAAATTGTGTGCTTTAAACTCATAATTGTGTGCAAATAATCAGACCAATTGATGAAAGATAATAAAATTATAAATATTGTAAAAGGCGTAAAATTGTATTTAAATTTTACCTGCAGGACACCCATAAGTCACCCAGGACCACATTAGACCCATGGCACCCATCATTGGTCTAATGTGATCCTGATAAGCATGGGCCAACATTTCAATAGGTTTGACAGAGTTATTGGATTTTTAATTGGCAGTATGGTTGAGAGAAAGACTTAAAATTTTGCATGTAGTTGGACTCTTTCCTGGGGTATTGAATGCCAGCATGTTTTTTTTCACGTTGGCATCCCTTCTTTATTCCAAACCCCTTTTATCAATTTTGATAATTTTTGGCTGTAATTCACCCCCTGACCTTTTAGTAAACAGTGATGTTAGGAAGCCCTCTTTTTGTCACTCTATAGTAGCATCATGTAGTTTAATTCCAGGTTAAAATAATACATCATGCATATTTATAAAATCGGTGGATGAGTTTCCTGTTTTGAAATTAAATATTTTACATGCATGCATCTTCAGAATTTTGTAATGAGTGGTTTAAAATATTGTTGGCATAAATAAAAGACTTGAAGTTAAAAAAAGTCGAATGATTAAAAAATATTAAAACAGAAATAACTCAATGTTGATGGATTAAGATATGTATATTTCATTTGTAGATAAAACAAGATTGTACTATATATATTTCTCCAAAAACAATGAAATGTGTGTGTTAAAAAAATTTGTTTGATTCTATACTCTGCAGACTTAATTTACTGTTATAATACAAATATATTTTTATTTTGAATTTCTCAATTTTTTTGCAAGTTCTAATTTTTATTTCTCTTTGACAACAGAAAGAAAATGGACATTCTACTGGTAAGGCTGGATTCTGGGAGGAATTCGAATCTCTCCAGCAGCAAGAGTGCAAACACCTGTTCTCACGCAAGGAAGGCCAGAAAGTGGAAAATCGTAACAAGAACAGATACAAAAACATTCTGCCATGTAAGTTATTTCTGTGTTTTTACTTTGGGTAAGAACATGATTGAAAACAAACATTTGTCTCTGCTGGGAGTGAGGCCATTAAACTTTAAAAAATTTAATCTTATAACATTGAGGGGAATAAAACTTTAAAATCTTATGTTACTTTCAACACATTTAATTTTGTACAAGATATATTTCTACAAAAAAAATGGAATATGTGTGTTAAAAAATCAGTTTGATTCTATTTGGGAATTTTTCAAATTGCATACAACCACTTAAAAAAATACCTATTCAAAATTTTGATCTCAGGCGACATTCTTTAAAAGTACTTTTTGCAAAATTGCTCTCTTTACAATAAAATGATCGAGGATGGTCAATGTTTTAGTTGATTATTTTTAAGGCCATATATTGATAGGCTTTCCCTATTTCATGAAAGGTTCAGAAATCTTGTTCACCAACAGCTAAATTGAGGACTTAAGTGTAGTTAACCTATTTTTGGTCTTAATTCACTACTTAAAATTCAATATTCTTAGAAAGCGATATAAGCAGGGGTTGGTGCATAAGGTATTAATCCTAGGTATCACTTTATACCATCAAGGGCAAGAAAATTAGGTACAGGTACTGAGGTACCAGTACCTCGGGAATGAAACTAGTGCCTGGCCCGAGGAACCAGTGCCTAGGGGAAGAGTCTTGGCTACTTCTCAATACTGCTACCTATGTATACAAACCCCTAGAAAGAAGTGCAGATCCTAATCTACATCTTTTTCTTGTATGATTTGACTGGGTAGTTATATTAACACCATGACAGTGAATTAAAGCAGGTGATATTTAAAGATGAAGTGTTGTAGTCTACAAGTGTACCTATAGTATTTAACTCTATTAACTTGATGTGCAGTTATTAATTTTTCAACATTTGATGAATATTCACAAATTGAGATTAATTTTTTTTTATTCCATAGTTGACCACACCAGGGTAAAATTAAAAGAAGTTGACCCTTCAATCCCTGGATCTGAGTATATCAACGCAAACTATATCAAGGTAAAACTATTTTTAGTTTAGACAAATAAATAGGTAGTAGCCTTTTTTGGCTTGTATTCCAAAATGCCTCAATATGCAAGTATCGAGATAAGTAGGTATGACTTCATGAACCATTGCAAAATGTATTCACTCAGTGCTCTCATGCATTCAAGTGTTGGACTTTTTTACAGTCTCTGATAGAGATTTAACATCAGAGTGAATTACCATATTGGAGTTCTAATTATGGCCATATTTTACTGGTTCATTACTAATGGTGGATATAATTGTAGATTACATATGTCCTTTTACGTTTTGGCTCTAAGGTATCCATCAGACAAGGAGCAAGGGATTCATATCATAGCAAATATTACTTGATCTAGTTACCTTTACTTAGAATACATGTTTTTTAAATTATGAATTCCAATATGTTAAGTAGGTATATTTTTTTATTTTCTTTGCAATATTTCTAATTTAAAGCTCACTTAATTTCATTCATTGAAATTTATTCACAAGTCATAGAATTAATATTTAATCTTCCATAGTGAAATAGCTGGTGTTGATATTTTATATATGTAACTTCTGTCTTCTTGTGTATTTACAGCCAGAGGATGAACCATTTTCTGAAGGCAGAATGAAGCATTACATTGCCACTCAAGGTTGCCTGCCTAGTACCACATCTGACTTTTGGCAAATGGTTTGGCAAGAGAATACAAGGGTCATTGTTATGACAACTAAAGAGATTGAGAGAGGAAAGGTAAATTTCATGAATGTGCTTAGGTTTTTTAGTTACAAGTTTGTAAGTGTTCATATTTTGTCTTCTATTTTTATTTAATTCAGAATGTAGATAATTCAGTTTTCTGGAGTTTTAAATTTATGAAATTTTACTGAAGGAAATTAATTTTTTATTCTCATAGAGAAGTCAGAAAATGAAATAAGGTGGAATTAGCTTCATTTTGTAATTGGATTACTTAGATTAATTTGTTTTTCTATATTTTTGGAAATTTATTATATTGATTGATAAGAGCTCTATGTATTTTTCATGCTATTAATTTATTGGGTCAATCAAGTTTCACCGTGTTCATAGCATTCTCAAGATATTAGAAGCAAAACCCTTTGAAACTATAACTAACCAAATAAATGAGTGTTTAGAAAGTACTAAGTATTTCCTTAAATCTCTAGACAGGATTTTAATATGGCTTGTAATAACAAAAATTTGAACTTCATGATTCACACTCTTTACACTATAATGAAATCAAGATAATTGTTGTAGAGATCGAAGGAAATAGAAGCAGCAAATTGATAACCATATTTAGTCAAAATAATATCATTTATGACTAAAAATTGTTTATTCAAAATTTCTTTAGAATACTATAATAAAGTAACCTAAAATTTTATCAACTACTCATACATTTCCTTGGATAATATTGCTTAATGTTGGGCCAACCAACAGCAGCTTTTTTTATCATTCCAGTTGAGAAAAACCTATCCTCTTCCAAAACATTATCTAATTCAGAATGTATGCATTTTCTCCTGATTCTTTGACTGCTTCCAGTTTGTAATTGTGTGCATTTCTTTTGTCACAGAACAAGTGTGCTAGGTACTGGCCTGAAGAAGGTCAGATGAAGGAATATGGAAGAGTAAGAGTGCGGAATCTGTCCGAGTCATCAACAGCAGATTACACATTGAGAGAGTTCCTTGTATCATATGTACAGGATGAAAGGGAAGATGCGATAGCTCCTCTTGGTCTTAGGGGTGGCCGCAAGGGATGTGATAGTGAAATGATGGACAGTGTATTAGGGGAAGAAAGGAAGGTCTTCCATTACCATTTCCAGGTAAAAATTGTGTAATTAATTCACTAAGTCTAAAAAAATCCAGTATTTCTTTTCCAATTTTCTGTTTTGCTGCATTATTCAGCAATAACTTATAATTAGGAGATATTTAACTCTTTGTGTCCATTCTGCCAATCTGTTGGCTGATGTCAATATAATTTATCATTTTTATTTGAAACTAGTATTTTGTTAAATAGAGATAAAAAAATCTGTAGCCCATTTTCTGAAGCATGAATATATACTAAGAGTTTAATAAATAATGAAATAAATATATGGGGGTACATATCAATAATATTGCACTGGTATTTTTTTTCTACTCTTTACTCAGAAATGAATCTGTATTTTACCTCAAAATTTGGACTATTGGGTTAAAGAATAATATTTTAAAATGCTGAAGCAAAATAATTTGAGGACAACGTTGACAATTTTTTGAACATTTATACAAATCCATGAAAGGTACCTATAAAGGTGGTAGAAAATTAATTAGTTATTTTTTGTTGAAATTACTGTAATCACTCATCATATTGTAGCTTTTTTGTCATTAATTTCATGGCTAAACTTTAAAATGTCCTTTTTAATTCATAGGCTTGGCCTGATCATGGAGTTCCATCAGACCCAGGCTGTGTTCTTAACTTTTTGCATGATGTAAATGCTCGGCAGGAGTCAATACGTTGTGCTGGGCCAGTCTTGGTCCATTGCAGTGCTGGAATTGGCCGCACTGGAACATTTATTGTGATTGATATGATCCTTGACCAGATAGAACGGCAAGGTGAGTACATAAAAACCACGCACATGTAATTATGATAATTGACTAACTTTCTTTCTTTTTTTTTAAATTTTTACCCTTGGCATTTTGTATACGATAAAGATAGTAATTTTATTTTAATATCAAACACTAAATAAGTGGTTGTGAAAAACCTTGTGTTTTATAACAGACAGAGGTAACTTCAGCCCATACATAAGTATGTAGTCATTTATCCTGTCGACTCAAGCATTACTGATCATATGCAAGATGATTAGACAATTGTGCACTGTTATTTGTGCTGAATGGAAACTATATTGGGAAATTATGGGAAGAGGAAATAACTGAATTAAAGCACTGGTGGAAACAAAGTTTAATTTTTCTCATTCCTTTGTTATACATAATCTGCTTTGTTCCATCAGAGGGCTAATTCTGCTTAAGCACTAATTATATGTATTTCAAGTAGTGATTTTATTCTAATGAAAAACGTTTTGTATATGAGGGGATAATATGTATTAAAAACTTTTCAACTCTAAATACTTTGTTTCTTTTTCCTCAGGACTTGACTGTGAGATAGACATACAGCGCACAATCCAAATGGTGCGATCTCAGAGATCAGGAATGGTCCAAACTGAGGCGCAGTACAAATTTGTGTACCTTGCCGTTCAGCATTACATTGCTGCTGAGTCTCAAAGGAGACAAGCAGAACAGGTGAGTACTTATACTTGTTTGCTGAATGTCTCCCTTTCATTCAATCCAAACCCTCATTTTTATTTTTGGCTGCTGTAAATACATCCTAGATCTATGGTTTCCAAGCAGTGTTGTACATAGCTTGTATTTTGATAGCAATTAAATTTCTCATTGATGCACACTTGCCAGAAAAGAGCTATTTATGTAAAATTTAACTATGCATAAGTCTCAACTTTTATTCCTGAGCACCTTGTTTGTATGAATACATAATGTTTTTTTCCTGATCCTTTTGACACGCAACTTGCTCTACCACATTTGTTTATTCATTCAAGAGAAAGTACTAAAGACTCCATATTCTTTGGGAAACTCTACTTCAATACCTTGAACCTCTTTTTTGTATGCTTCTTCACCATTTGGGTTTGTTTATTCTTCTGCATATTGCACAATTGTTGGTTGCATTTTTTCCAAATGAAATTTCCATGTTCTCTTCCCTGCTTTAGAAATCCTCTAATGCACCCCAATTCACTGAAATTTTCCTTTTCTTTCATTATTCTCTTATTCTTTGGAATGGGATTCTGTTTAAGAAGAAACTGCTGCACACTTGTCTTGTTTGCACTTCCAATGCCATTTTGCAACTTAGATTCCACTTTGCAAACATGCTTGAAAACTTTCTTTCTATTTTTTCATCCTCTTTTGCTCGCACTTTGTTGGCATTCTTTAAGAAATTGAAGCCCTTATGTTGTCTTTATAATCATCATGCAGTTCATGTATTTAACTAGATTCATACATTGAAGTCATCTATTATTTAAAAGAAGGTACTTTGATCTGCTTAATATCTCCATTGAGCCTTTTGCTTTGTAAAGCTGCTTCCAATAAATCTCCTTGCCAATTCTCAGTATTTTTGCCATCAGACAGTTGGTGATGTGCGATTCATTAAACAGAAATACACTCCTTGGTTCCAAAGAAGAATCTGAAATTAAGCTAAAGCAAAAGTAATGTTCATCTCAGCACTAGAGATTTGAAATAAACTTAACAAAAAGTCTTCAATGATGGAAACTCTTTGGCCTGATTGAAGATTTATGTCAATCCAGTTGTTGGCATTTCATTGAAATTATCTCTCTCTTTCTGGAATTCATGAAATGAAGTTTCTTTGAACAACTGATGAAGTTATGGTCCAAAAAGAAGTATTTGCACTCTCATCGTTATGTATTTGACAAAAACATTGATCCTTTTGTCCATATTTCTTATTTTTACCTTACACTACAAGTCTTACTGAAAAAAACTATAGCTAGAATTCCTCCTACTGCAGAAGAGCTTGCAGCTTGGGAGGGAGTACACCAACATCCGTTACTCAAGTGAAGGAGGCAGTAGTGGACTGGGGGTGGGGACTGGGGGAGGAGTTGGGGGCAGTGGGAGTATTGCAGTGGGATCTGGGAACACTGGGGGCCTGACATTAACATTGTCAAGATCCACCACATCCTTGCCTACGACGCCCAGCTCTGCTTCAACCTCAACGAGGGACAAGAGGGGGCCCAGTAGAGCTGCTTCTGATGCTCACCTTCCTAGGTAAGATTCTGTTTAAGGTAGAAGCTCTATTAGAAATATCTCTGATAACATGCTCCGATTTTTGTTTGTGTTATAGAACAAACCTTTCTCCATCGGTTGGTGGAAAAATAATGGGGGATAATCAGCCATTTAACGACAATAATTAGATTTTGAAATGGTCATTTTGGAAATAGATTTTTATATTATGTTATTAGTAATTTTTATAGAGGGACATGGTAGTGGGTAGAGCAGTGAACTACTAACCGGAGGGCCCAGGTTCGATTCCTGGTGATGCCTCTGGGTGCCCTTAGCTTAAGCCAAGCTGTGTAGCATTTTTCGGGTACCAGGTCCTCCTGGGTTATCGCAGGTGGCACAAAGAAAGGAACTGGCTCCCTACCCTGATGTGTGAATTTCATATGCTGTTGGGCTTAGTTTTGGGTGAGCTCTACTCTCACCTAGCAAACCCACCTCGGGTTGATTACTGTGTTTTTTTATTTTAATAGAAATTATCTTCTTGAATATTAATTTAATGCTCATAACCCTGTGCAGCAGTGACTTAAATAATAGTTGAAGGGTAGAGAAATTAAGTTAACAAAATAGTTATAATTATACTAAGGTTAGGGGAATAAAAACCTGTAATAATTATGATGGGCTTAAATACTTTTGAATTGCCCTTAACAGTAGTATGCAATGCTTATATGAATTCTAAAAGAAATAAAAAGGTGAACCCGAAATTCCTCAATGAAATGTTTAGGAAAAAATCCACTCGCAGATGATAAGGATGCTTTGGCTTTACATAGTATGTACTTTCATAAATTTTCTAATATTTTATGTGAGACTTTCAAAATTTTACAATAATCCTGTTATACTCATTAAGATCTCCTTCTCTTATGGAAGTGTTTTTTTCCTCCTTCCCTTTATTGCTCTAGCATTAGTAAATATATTATTTACAGTAATTGAGATTTTAAGGGCCTCATATTGTATCATTAAAATAGTATTACAGGCCTCATATTGTATCAAAAAAAATCAATAGCTCATATTGTATCATTAAAACTACTTGGAACATCCTGGCATCAGTACACCCAAAAAGGTATACAAACCTTAAAACTTTCGTTTGGTTTTAAATTATTACATGCCAAATTAACTTGATGCTTCTGGTGCTGCTTTATTTTCCTTCAGTCAACTTTGTTCGTATCTCATTGGTTGTATATTAGATTATTGTATTTTATGTGATCATCTAACAGGGGTTCCCATGTTCTCAGTTAAATTTACAAGATGGAGGACAATGGAGGGAGTTTTAGTTATCCATCCCAAATCTGTATTTAATATTTATCAATTATACTAAACTGGTTAAGGAAAGTTTTTGATGGGCACTGTCTATCCACTGCTGGACTTGTAAGTTCCATATAAGATGGCACTAAACACAGTAACACCAGCAATAAGTTTAAGAATAACTGTGCATAGTTTCTACCTCCATTCTGTCCAATCTTGTCCTTTCCCTACCTCGCTTACCCAACATTTTCTCTTCTATCATGGTCTTCAACAACTCACTGTGACTAAAAATTGTAGTAAGAACTCCCTTGTATCCACTTTTCCTGTTTTCTTTGAATATCTCCTATCAAACTTCTCCCCTACTACTGCTTATAACTTCATTTGTTTTTCTTTTCATCCATTTAGTCTCTTCCATCCTTCTCATCCATATCTCAAAAGCCCCCAATCTCGGCTGACGTTCTTTCCTCAGTGGCCAAGTTTCTGTGGCATACAATATCACACTCCAAAGTAAATTCTCCATAAGTCTTTACTTCCTTACTCTAGGTCTCTGTCATCAAATAATTGTTTTATGCTTGTATAAATATTATGGGATTAAGCTATCATCATTCAATAAGATATGTTCAAGAATAGCTCTCAGAAGTTTCTACTAATAGATTGAACATATCCAGAGATAAGAATTACCATTACAGTGCTCATTGTTTTTCTAGCTATAATACCTTATAATTGTATAAAAGTGACCATCCACTGCTTCCATTCTAGACCCCCTGAAGAGTTGCCGAAACAGATCTACGAGAACATCCCATTGAAGGAGAGGAAGCTGTCCACCAACAACTACAACATTGGCCCACCACCCAGTTTTGCTCCTCCACCACTCCCACCCCCACGTAAGACATGATGCTCCAGCCAACCAAGTCCAACCTAGCCCATTCTACCCAAGGAAACAATTACTATTCTCACCCAACACCTTGCACAGGTATATATCACTCGAGCAGTTGTGTTTAGCTAGTTTGTGCAGGGTATTCCTCAGAGGAGTTTCAAAAAAGGACGACGTTCAAGGGTCAAGAGATTAGGCATTGGATGATAATAGTAATGCCCATTCACTTGGTCAATGTCGCTGGTGACTGGATGAAATTTGAGTTCTTTGTGGCACATGCAGTGGTGTCCTTATTCCTATGTGTTTTCATCTTCCCAATTACTGGTAGTTATATTCCACACGAACTCCTCCAAGGAACTGTTTTAACTAGGCATCCTCATTATGTCTATAAAAAAATGCCAACATTGTGTAATGTTTTGACAGGACCCCCTAAAAATTGTGATTTTTTTACATCCTATGTTCTTGCACATTTCTTTATTTATTATTGCCTAACGAGTGAATGGTGTGGGCGACTTCCAGACACTCTGATGATGGTGGTATGTGATTTTTTGATTGTCTGCTTTCCATTACCCACATGAATATTATTTTTGTGTTGAATGACTGTTCAAGTTAGTCCAATTTTGATATTCCAGTCTTGATTTCTGGCTAGTCTCATTGTCATCAAGAAACTACTCTTGTGTTAAAACTGAAAGTTAACAAAAGGCACGTACTAATCATCTCAGCTTGACTCATTAGGAACCAAAAATCTGATTGTCAATCTTTCAGTCATCCTCCCCATGTATAGAAGCCACATTGCTGAAAGTTTTAGCAGATGTTCTGCATATTGATGCCATTGTAGGAGATGAAAAAATATTTTTTTTCTAGTCAATTGTGGGTATCAACACTGCTGGTGGTTTAGATACCCCAGGAAAATCTAAAAGCCTTTCATATCTCAAAATGCATGTTAAATATTTCATCTAATTGTCTAAAATAAAATATTACTGATCAAAAGTTGCATTTGATTTTGAGTTTTAAGGAAGTCCTTTTTAAAAGTGTGATGATTCATTTATGGGAAAGAAAAAATATCATGATTAACTGTCAAGGAAAACAAATTTGTAACTGCTAATGAGAGTGAATTATTTGATTTTAGAGTTTATGGCATTTTGAAATCTTATGAAGGTATGAATCAGATGACTAATGAAATTGTTTTATTCATGATTCTTAAGTTTATTTCAGGTTATTTGTGTCAGCAATTGAAAAAGAAATTGAAAACCAATTGTCCAGATAAATAAGTAAAATTGATTCCTTGCAACTTTTTGTGAAAAATTTTTTCTTTTCTGACAATCACGATTACATATGATTATATAGTGGGGAGCAAGCATGAGAATAAGTTTGAATGGGCTATTTGGCACAAAGACCAATCAAATTAAATATCATGTATCAGTTCCAATTAAATTTGAATTTCTTTAATATCTGACCTGTCTCCAAAAGGTTACCAACCTCTTGACATAGATAGGAGGTAAAGGAAAGTAAAATTTCCAGTGGATTAATGTTAATGCCATTCCATTCATGTGGTTGAATTAATGGATGTCCAAAATGATGCTCATTCTCTTGACTTTATATTATTTTAAATCAAGGTTTGCCTTTATTTGATCAAACACCTCAAGTTTACATTGAATTTTTCCTTCCCTTCTTATTTAAAAAATATGATAATCAATTTGAAAATAGTGATCAAAAATGGTCACCACTGGGTAAAATGCTGAAAAGAAGGGATCATATTGAAGTATTATGGTGTGGAACATGGAAAGCTGACTGTTAAATTTTCCTGCTTATACTTCATAGATTAAGGTATTCTTAATATTAAGTGGCAAAGAAAGGAAATATATTGCCCACATGTGTTTGGAAGGCACACGTTTCTGGCCTTGTTAGAGTGTCGTGTATGTGAAATATTATGTGTGACAAAGATTCTTCGTGTCCAGTGGCATTAGTCTCCATTCCTGCTTGCTGGATCCCTTATGGCAAGCATTATGTGCTATCCTGTGGAGATAGTCCAGTGGCCTTCACTTCCAAGAAGGATATCACTTATATTTTCCCCATTTATCTATGCTCCAAGATCAATACCCATAACATTATGGCTTGGTATTCCCCTCAACAGTCTGTGGTGGTGTTGCGTGTGTCTGCTGCAGTTTTATTTTTGTACCGAGGAGTTCTGCTATGTGAGTGTCGAAATAATTTCGAACAAAACATAATGGAGGGGGTTAAATTGGATCACTGGTTCTTCCTCCAGTTGTGCTTTATAACTTAGACCCATGACTCAAAAGACGGACAAAGGTGAATGGAGATTTGGGGTTTGTAGGCTGCAATGGATTGTGTGACAGTTTCCAGAGGAATGCCTCACTGCACCTGTTGCCAGATGTAAATTTTTGTATGTGAATATAAATAAACCACTGGTTGTGAACCAACATATTAAAAGTTTATCGATTAACCCCATTCATTTCATTACATTTTTTATATAGGTAGTGATGTGAAGTTCAACCATGATGCTGGATGCTGGGCCCTGATAATATGTAATGACATTGTTGAAATACAGGATAAGCTTTTATGATGTAAATGACATGAAGATGACTTATACCACATCAGAGTGGGAGATTTAGTGGATTATGTTGTTTCTTCCTAACCAGAGAACCAATTAAAAATGTAGAACATTGCTAAATGAAAAGAAATCTGTGATTATAGCAATTTTTTCTTTCAGTCACCAATGAGAAATTATTTTATAAATTAATGTTAAATTTATTTTTAATTATTATATAGTCATTTATTATATATTATATTATAAATATTATATAGTCCTATATATCATATTTAACTTCTTGGTGAACTGCTGAAACATTCAATTTGAGGTAATTTTCAGATTAGAACTAGATCTTTTGAAATAAAATTTTGAAATAAATTTGATAATCTGCTAACCTGATGGCATACAGTGTACTATATTTTACCCCAAAAAATAATTTTAAATTAAAAACTAATAAAATTTAAAATGAGTAGATATGCCATTAATTATTTACTGATGTAGGATATAGTATATCAAATCACAGGGTCACCCCAACCCAACCCCAAGGTCAGTTTGGCAGTTGAGGGTAGAGCTCTCCCAATACTAAGTCCAACAGCATGTGAAATTCTCACATTAGGGTTGGGTGGACTGTTCCTTTCCCTATACCACCAGTGATTTCCATGGATGACATGGTACCCAAAAGTCACACAGCATTTGTGAAGCTGATGGTGCCCAAAGGCATCACCAGGGCCCCTCTGTGTAGTAGCCCATCTCTCTAACTACTGGACTAATGCACCCCTAGCAACATTAAAATTAATATCCTATTTATATTCAAGGATACAGAAGTTGTGAACAAATCTGAAATTTTCATTGAAACGTTTCTGGCAGCTCATGTATCCTGGGTCAAGCTTCACACACAATTGTGTAATGGAATTT
>LYUA01000092.1:1069462-1087093 GCA_002093875.1 Calopteryx splendens
CCCCCCCCCCCCCCCCCCCCCCAAGGAATGGCACGGGCATCTCATGTAAGCAACAACATGGTAACTCGAATAAATTTCTTGCCTGGTCGGGAAAAGAATTATGTGCATTATTATTTTCAGTACAAAAATGTGATAAGTTCGTATTATCACCGTAGTCTGTGCCTCTTAACCTATTTTATGAATCCAGATGAAACTTTCATTCAACTGATTTACCAACGCTATTCAAACTTTATTTTTGCCCTCCTGAAAGGTTTTGAAAAACTAGATACGAATTTTTTCCCTTAGCAAATGGGGAATGTGGTTACATTTATGTGGTGGTAGGGTTGATGGAGGAAATCATACCGCTGTTATGCAAACCCACGAAACACGCGAATCTTGTCATCAATTGAGTATGCTAAAGCAAAGCTATGTGCAAACGAAAAATCATTCATTTTCAAAAATAATTTTGTGAAAAAATCTTCCATAATGACTGTAAATAAATAATATAATGCAATGGCAGCAAAAATCAGTGAAATGTGATATAAGTAATAATAGATTCATTTTTCAAATTGTTTCCCTAATTCTCACCATCACACCAAGTATCGCACGAGAGGCTTCTACGAAGAGCACGAAGATTGAAAAAAAAGAGGGATAACGTACAACATGCATTAGGTGTACAGGTTCCGGTGGGTTAGTTTGTATGAGGCTGTATTCATTCCAAAATTTGAAAGGATTTTATTGTATTCTTTTAGTGTGTACTCGGCAGCATGAAAGTTAGGTTGTCAGTTTTCGTCACATGCGGGAGGGAGGAGCTGTGGAGGGGAAATTATCAGACGTGTGGCAGGGGTTAATGACTGTGGAAAGGAATATGGGAGTGTTGGGTAGGGTGTAGGACTAGATACAAAGACGTCAGACCTTGTGGATTGGGAAGGAAATTTCACTGTGACGGTATCCGTTTCTCTTAGAGTCTTCGTGTTCCGCGTAAAATGGCGAGGTTGAAGGCAGTAGTCTCTTCATCAACGCTCTGAATAGTAAGCCAAGTGAAATGAAAGATAAATTGAACTTTTCCACAATTGATTGGGTTTATTGCGACCCGGGTTTCATCAAATCAGGCAGGACTTTTACCTGATGATGATGTAGTACATCGAAACCCAGGTCGCAATAAAATCAATGGTGGAAAAGTGCAATTTATCTTTCATTTCATTATGTTCAAATTCCACCACATCACGCCTGAAGCTTCGCTTTTTGTTAGTAGGCCACGACTTCTAACACCCCCATCCTCCCCCTTCAAAATTAATGTTGAAGTGGTTCTCACCGATCGTGGGGTCGGACTACATATATGTTATCTACCTATGCTATACGCAAAGTGTCAGAGGACCATTTAAAGAAGAAACATGCATTCATTTTTTGGTCTCGTGCATTCCTGATACTTTCCTCTATGCTTTAAGTAGTTACCGGTTAACACATGTCTGAAAATGTTTACTCCCAGAGAAGGGAAACGTTCTCTTCTTGAACGCTGATGTAGGTACCTGCTTGCTCAAATTACAAATAAATGATATTGAATCCGCTAATGATTTCAGATAAGTACCGTCTTTCCGAATACAAGTGAAATAATACTCTGATTGTATTGTGTGGATAAATATGGTCTAAAACCTAATTGCATTACAATGGTAGAAATTGGATTCAAACATTTTTCTTTTTATTCGGATAAAACTCTTCTACGTGCGACTATGAGATTTTTCACCTTTCCCTATTATTTGTATTATTTGTCCAGAGGATAAATATCAGCGCTGACGAAGGCACAACTTGGATCCGCAGTCTCTCACATGGACGTTTCAAACCTACCTTTATGATGTACCTATTCTTAAAGTATTTTTAAGGGTGGGCAGTTTTTTTGTGCACCGAATTCGCTCGTTTCTAAGACTTATAATTTTTCTAAGACGCTTCTTTCATTTGATTGGAGAGATGTGGTGTACCAGGTATTAGCTCCGTCTTTCAATTAGTGATTTATCTGCAATCTGGATGATTTTACTTTTGTTGATGCATGTGCACGCATATATTTGGCATGATCCAAATTTGTTTCCGAACATTTGTTTACCAAATCAAGGGTGCGGTGACTGCGTTTTGAAATAGTGGTAATCAAGTATTTAGATCATCAGGATCTCAACCTTCAAAAGAAGCTATTTGCAAGCTAAATTTTGATTAGGAGATTATTACCTCCGTTTTACAGTTGTGGCGAATTTTTCCAGCGGATAAAGTGAGTATTCCGAATTCGGCGGTCACGAGGAAAGTCTATAGGTATATTATATCACGAAAGTATAGTTTCACGAAATTCAAGCAGGCGCTTCTTATGATTCCCTACCCTATGTTTTTCTGAAATTTATTGCTTTCTTATGCGCTAATGGCACCAATGGTACACTCCTCCAGTAATGCAAGAGCAAGCTGTTGGTACATCCTTCTCGCACGTGATGATAACATATTTTTCTCCATTGGTGTGACTTAGGAAAGGTGACTGCCACCCAGAGAAGGAACCATGGTGAAAATTGTTGCAACAGTGAAGGCAGTGGTCACCCGCTTGGTGTTCGCCGCCCATGGGCTGCTGGCAATCTGGCAGGCCGTCGCCAGGAGGAGGGAGCCACTGCTGTGGTACCTGTCGGTGCCCATAATCCTACTTTTCTTCGAAGGCCTCTTCACGCTGACCGTCAAGAGAAACCAGGAGTGGAAGTGGCAAGTTGTTCATTCAGCCCTTTTGCGATTCGCGAAATCCGCAATTAAAAAAAAAATGAGAGAAAAGAGGCTGCTGAGGTGGATGTTTGGGGAGCATTATGTGGCTCAGCGTTTGTCTCGCGGCGCGGCAAGCATCTTCAGGAGCTACACATTGTTCCATACTCTAACTAGCTAAGAGAAAGCCAACTTAGTATTATCAAATCGCTGCGAAACCCGACGATCTGTGAGAAGTACCTATGCATTTTTTTAAATTCCCTCAAGACCAAGGAAATTGAGAGGGAAACCTAATTGAATCGGTGCATCAGTGGCTTTCCCAAATCCGAGACGATTTTTTCCTAAATATTCGATGGATTTCTATAGTAGCGAAATATTTGAATGCACTTAACAGTAGGTACACAAATAAATGCAGTGCTGGGATTTGACTGTTGATATACCTAGAGTTCACTAATTTAAAGGTCGCAAGAAAGACTTATTCTCCCCAAGTATCGGTGAAGGTGAACTGCTACCAAGAAGTGGCACGAAAGCTGGAAAGAACACGGGAGAAGTCATTTTACTAAGGAGATGGCAAATAAAACCAATAAAACAGAAAAATTCACTCAGTATGGCTACCGGAAATAAAATTGTTTTTCATAGGTCAGAAGGGTGCATTACATACAACCATTTTAGACAAAAATTTGCTGATAACCAAATTTCTAGAATGCATAAAGAAAATCTTCAACTTTCAAATTTCCTCACAAGTTCTGATGAAGTGTACCTTGTTGATAAAATTCTGACATTTTAGTCGTGAGTACACAAAATTACATAGTATCAGTTTAGGCCACAACCTTACAAATGGGAAAAAAAGTTCTTGTCATTGAAAAGGATGTGCTGACGAGAATGGCTAGGAACAACTGCCATCCGTTCTAAGAAAGGGTAAATGCCCAAGCCCTCCCTTCCACCGTCATGATTGCATTTGCTCTCGAATCATACCAAGCCTTTCTCCAAGCGAGTCAGCAGATGATGCATATCGGCGCGAATGCTCAAGGTCTCCGCCTCTCCCTCCGAGAATTTTGAGGTGCAGAGATTATCGAGGCATGTACTCTCCTTGTAGGTATGCGAGAGAGACGGTGGAATTTCTTGTGAAACTATTAGACATTCTCGAAGATAGAAGTTTTAACGTTCACCAAAATTCGCTAATCGGGGTATAGTATGGACGATGGTAAAGTTTTTTCCAATGAAAAAACCTGAAAAAACGCTTCGAATCTGGGAGATGAATTAGAATCGACTTGATAAAGGCTACACCGGTGGTGCCCCGAGTTTTTCTGCTGCGGGCCAAGTTAGTGTTTTCAAAAGTATCGTTGGACCGATCAAAACTTTAGCGTGATTTTTCACTATGAAAGTGTTTGTAAACTTCTACTTTCTTTGAAATCTCGAAACAAAAAATATCATTACGTGTTTTAAAGTCTTCCTTTGTGTGGTCGTAGATCATTTAAAATGGTTTACTGGAACCATCTTATCTATAAGCTTGTATTGAATTATTTACGGCGGATCAGGCCAATGGCCAGAACATTGGATATCATGCCTTAGTCGGATGACACTTAAGTTTTAAATTATTACGATTTCGTGTTACAAATTCAAATGAGAGTCGTAAAGAATGCATTCCTCGATTTAAAAAAAAAACGAAAGGCGGTTTGAAAGACAAAAATAGTCGGATAAGAGACCGCAGAGACCCTAAGGCAAGCAGTTTCCCTGAGGAGTAGGCATTTTTTTTAAATGTCTCCCTCATTGACATTTATTGTCGATGAATTGGGTCTCAAAACCACAATTAAAAATCCTCGTAGCTTCTTTTTTTTAATTCTCGTAATTAGATACCTCTCGATCACACTGGCATCCCTACTCTCCTATCTGACATCAACTGCCTCACCGGAGAGGTCAAAGTTGCCTTGGAGTGAGACGAAGTATCGGACTGAAATAGTAATCCATATGATCTCTCTCTTTAAGCATTTTAATTTATCCAAGTCTTTCAAATCAAGGCAATTTCGAACGAAAACCTCAGTTAAAGCATGCATATATATAATCTTTCCGTGAGTTTAACAACGAGTAATTCACCGTAAGCAATCATAAGAATAGAGACAAATTACCAATCCTCTACGCTGGAGATGTCACAGTCAACTGAAGTTTAGATGTGCTAAGAAAATAAATGAACTTTAATGGCCCCTAAGCAAAAATTAGACAATCCAAATCCGAGTCGACAATCGAGTATGTGCATGGAAATGAACTAAGTGGTCTTTATTCTGCCCATTAATGTCACTACTTGTTTAAATATTCCCTTAGCTATGAAAGCAGCCCACAGAGTTACATTGGTGTAACACGTCGGCTTTTATTCGCAGTGGGTACTTTGGAATCACCGGAACAGTGAAAATGTAAATAATTATAATCAAAGGCGGTGCAAATGTCCACAGCTATCGGTAGCCTCCCCTAATAACTACTGCTACTCAAAGGAGGCCCAGGCCAAAAAACTGTTATATTAAGAAAGCACTCGTTGCAGGCTCAATCTTGAAACTATGATGGATTCACTCCATTCTATTTAAAATAAGAACGTTTTCCTCGAAAACTTGAAATGATAAAAAAATACGTTGATAACACTTTTCATGCACAGACATTGTTTGGCATATTTCCTTTTTAACCGTAAACGCACATGAAACATTCTCCACAATGGAAAGACTTGGCGCAACAGGCCCCTTTTCTCTTAAATATAAGTCACTGTCTTTCAAACTACTCTCCGCTAAAGAAAAAAGATATGATCTAGTAGTTTATCCTATGAGATGTACATTTTAGTTACATGCACAAGGTCGGTTTGGTAGGTGAGGGTAGAGTTCACCTAGAACTAAGCCTATTGGCATGTGAAATTCACATATCAGGGTAGGGTGGTCAGTTCCTTTCCCTGTCCCGCCTGTGATTCCCCAGGATGGCCTGGTACCCGAAAAATGATACATGGCTTGGGTGAAGGTGAGGGTGCCCAGAGCCGTCACCCGGAATTGAACCCGGTGGTCCAATAAATATAAGGCAAAATATTCCTCCCCAAGATGTCGTTCATCTTGTTGTCTGAAGGGTTTAGATCACTTTCTCGCTTATCCTTTCCATTATATTCTACAAATGTACTGACAATGGCTAATAGCCCGCCCCTGATGCTAATCGCAAGGGATGATGTAGGAGAGCGTGAATGTGAAATGAGGATTTTTATTCCAAAATGTCCCAAAACCAAAATATTACGAAAAAAATGTTCACACAAACAAGGTTGAATTTTGTATGTTTGCTGTAAAACTGGAATTATGGAGAACTCACGCTAAGGACAGCGTGCAATTTACTTGAAAAATTTCACTACTTCATTTGGTCCCATTTATATATTGTCTTGTTAAACCAAGGTAGTTTAATCTCCATTTAAAGCCAAATATCAGTTTTATAATCGCTAGTTAAATCCAAGTCGACCGTTAAAGTGAGCTGGAGTGAACTTGAAGATTGAATAGCTTTGGTTAGCATGTTTATGTTCACTAACGAGGAGCCTTGAATTGTTTATAAAATCGGACCTGATGGTAACCTCCATTTAACTGACGATTAGATTTAAGGAGAAATTATCAAACCGGGGCTTAGGGTAGCTTACTACAAGCGCTGCACATTCCCTGACAACCGATTCATCATCTTTGAAAAATTGTGTAACGTTTGAAATCAAGATCCACAAGTGCAATGCACAAAGAAATCATCGTGAAACTGTACCGGACATCCATCCTTGGCCTCTCACTTGCCACTGCTCTGTTCATACCATTCCAAGAGTGTGTTGTGCGAATACATTTGACAAACAACCGTGGCGAGCACTATAGCAATCAAATAATGCGGCTATGGACACAACTTGAACCCAAGCGTTCAGCAGTTGATAAATGTGAAATATGAAATCAACCCTTATGGAGTCCTTGGTTGGACTCGAATCGATGGCATCCTATGTAGCTTAACTAGTTACGTAACAACTGCTTGTTTTCAAAACAACATTAAAGTGGCTTACTTATCTCTTGGACGTAATAGGTGCATGATATTTTAAAGGAAGACTTGGAAGAAAGACTTCGCCAGGAAGTGAATTGACGCAGGGGGGAAGATATAAGTCATATTATCTAACCTGTTTTTCCTGACACATTTCGAGGAAATTCTGTCCCGAAAAAAAGAATAATGATGGTTACTTCGGTAGCACCGTTCATACCCGTTCCTTCCCCTATTAATCAAAATCTTATTCTCCTAGTCAAACTTCCATAAGGAGTCACGTTCTAATGTCAGAAACGAACTCAGACCAACATGCTCGTATGCCCCTCTATGCACAAGTAAAAAACATTACCCCTCCCTCCTAAATATCGCTCTAGCTATGAGGCCATACGAACATAATTTGGCTGCAAGCCGGGCCCGTAGAAGATCGATGGTGAATGGCTGGGTTGCATGGAAAAGGTCTCCAGGGTATATAACATGCGTTTATGGTAACGTGGATGCGGGCGATCAAGAGTAATGGGGCAATTATAACTTCTAACTCTATTTTTAAAACTATAATATTAGAGTGTGCTACAAACACACTAACGCAGTTACTAAGAGGAATTTTGAAGTAAACAAAAGAAAATTTAAGTGAAAATTATGTTGCACCGTGGTCGTTAGTTATTGTGAAACGCTCTCTGCCGAAATTTCGTAAAATCTACATTACTGCCGATATGTATTGGGAAATGGGTTGCATTAGGCACTAGGACATTAGTTAAAATGGCCTTTAAATTACATATGGCTAATGAAAGCGCAGGAAAATCTCCAAAGTTTGACGTCCAATTGCAACGATGCACTACACTGGTTGAAGTACTATCCACATAATACTGAAGGTGTGGCCAGAAATACATACAAATACGACATCATCTTGGGATATTTTTTTGGCTGGTACTTAATTGCTGGTTAGAAAAAAAATAAATTATATATAAACAATAGACCAATTAAGGGACATGAACGACTGGGTTGGTGTTAGGAGAGACGTCTCTGAAAGAGTAGCAGGGGCATTTCGTGAAGTTCGATTGAGTGAGAGTGGAAAATATTTGTTGAGTATGTGCTCGAATTCATAGTTTAAGCATAAATTAATTGATTTTTATAGATGCCAAAGGGTGATTCTAGGAGCATTATTGAATTTGTTTTATATTATGAGAGAGCGGTAGTGAAGAACACGAGGGTAATGAGAGGGGATGAATTTGGAAAACACCAGTATTTTGGTGGGTAGCGAGGGAGATAAAGAGAACAAAAGCAGTTGAGAGGAAAATTCTAAAAGCTAAAGGCTAGAATCGTAAGAATACAATATGAATGCATACTAAAGGATAAACTTAACTTGAATCAGGAGGAATGGGGAAAATAGATCGGAAATGGAAGTGTGAAAGATGCCTGGGAGAGTTTGAAAGATACGATTGTTAAATGCACTCAAAGTGTATCTATGTGGAAAAGGAGTGTATCTATGTGTGTCGGGAGAACGAAAGGGGATGCCTTGTGGAATAAAGACGTGAAATATTCCGTGATTGCAGAGAAAGAGGCATATAAGAGGATGATAGCGGCTTACGGTGAGGAAGCTCGGAAGGTATCGTAGGTATTATGTGTACAAGGAGAAAAAGATTGATAAAAATAGCATGAAAGTATGCGGATGGCAGAAGCAAAAAAAATGCATAGTGATTTCGAAGGAAATAAGAAGCTTTCTCGGTAATGGATTGATAGGTTAAAGGAATCATTGAAATGAAGTATAAGAGTGGTGATATTGTATGGGATGAATAGGTATGGAGTTAGATACTCTGGGAGAGGGTATTTTTAGGATTTGATTATTGAGGTGTCGAGTTTGAAAGTGAGCCGAATGCATTAGATGGTGAAATTGAAAGTAAGAGGCTTGAAGTAAGTGAAAATGAGGCTATAACAGCAGTGAGAAGCTTTAAGGATGAAAACTCTGCAGGAGTAGTTGATGTATTTAGCGAAATGTTGAAGTCCTGGGGCAAGTTACTTATTACTCGTGGGAATGACTTGTTCAACTTATGCTTAAAAACTTTAGTTTCACCAGATAATTGGAAGAATGCGATGATTGGACCTTTGAATAAACGGAAGGGAAGTATGGTGGAATGTAAGTATTATAGAGTAATAATCATTTTAACTAGGTAATTCAATGGAAAGAGTTCGGGGAAGTATTTATTGAAAGAGCACCCAAGGTAACAATGGACAAAACCTGGGAGTGTAATTTGGTTACATGTCAAGTAGATAATGAACGGGTCTTCTCTTGCTGCTCTTCAGCAAGTACTGAGGGTTTGAGAAATGCATGCACATATATGAGCGAATATAAGTTTATTGTGCATTTTTTGATCAGGCGAAGGCATACGATAGAGTAAATCGAGGAAAGTTGAGGAGAATAAGGAGAATAATTTATTATTTATATTTAGTAATTCTTTAGAAAGAATATGGAGTAGATGAGCAGTTACTAAATTCTATAAACGCGATCTATGAAAACAATACTGCAAGTGAAAGAGAATATGGAAAATTTGAGTGACTGGTTTTAAATAAAGAATGTTGTGATGCGCAAAGTGACCATGACTGGTCAATGTTTTTATGGATAAATCTCTTAGAGATGGAAGCATGGATAAGGTAAATGTTTGGATTAAGGATGCAAATATATCCGCTATCCTATGCTTACGCCGACGATGTAATATTGCTGTCTGAGAGCCCAACTGATATTCTGGGACCCTAGGATAGCTTAATTGAAGCATAAATTAATCATAGAACGTAGCCGCTTTTGATTATGAGAACTGGAAGAATTATTGCATAAAGAGGGTAAAATCTAAACAGCGAAAAAATTATACAAGTGGATAGTTTTGTTTATCTTGAAAGAATTTTTAGAAAGATGTCAGCATATATGAAGTGATTGAGAGGAGTTTTTCAGTATAATTATTGCAAGGGGATTTATTAGATTTAGATAGATTATAATCCCTCAAGACTCTCCAATCCACATCAATCCTCGAAATAATTCCGGTGATAAGATTTTTGCGTTTCATTCGAATTAGGATCTTGTCTCAATTGCTTTTTCATTATCAACCATATACCTCTTCCCTTGTTTTAAAACCTGTATGAGAATAACCTCGAACCTCGGCAGTGATATCACAGTCTCGACCAATCTAGAGAATAAAGTATGCACAAAACACATATTGGAGAAAGACCAGGGATATAATGTTTAATTTACGATAATTCTTCAACTGCGCACTTAGAGTTGCCTCCTTGTGAAATGACTAGGATCCATCTTGTGAATCACCGAGAGAGAAATTCGTGTTTAAGGAATAATCCTTCGTTATCTCTTTCGCCTCAATTTTTATTGTCTCGCACTCAATATTTATTGCAACGAACCTCGGAAGCCCGTTCACTGGTACTGGAGTGGAATCTTGACAAATTCACCTTTGAATTCAATTATAACGAATTTAATCTTTCATTAGAAAAATAATAAATAAAAAAGTTAAGGTGTCTGATAATTGTATAATTGTTTATAATAGTCTCGTATATCAATTTTAATTTCATTCACCTGAAATTTTTCAAGTTGGTATACCTAGAGCGGTAAAGCGCAATCTTGTGTCAAAACGCTACTACTATCGACACCTAGATAAGTATTTAACCTCGACCTTTAACAGAGAAAGAGATTCCATCAAAATGACACTCGTACCATTTAAATTAAGTTTACCATCGGAAGTAATCATATCTGTGTTTAGGTAACAGATATAGTGATTAAGGTAAAAGTAAGGCACTTTTACCATTTGGGGAAAACGCGCAATTAGGGAAAGGCAGGATTAAAGAGGAGGTGAAATTAAGCCTGGCAGATTAAACCTGGCATATTCCAACTGCTAACTGAAGACGCCAATGCCAAGGTTTAGCGCCCCATCCGAGGGATGCCGCGCAGTCATTCACTCGAAGTGTTTTCCAAGATGATATTCAGTCCGGGAGCAAAACGCTTCCGAAAAATGTGCCAAAACCGGTCATTGGTCCCGGTACATAACGGCGAGAATCCAACGCCTGCATTAAATGTCGCACCATTCCGATTTCCCGAATGAAAATCGTCATTTTTCCTCCCCGTTTTGTCTTACATGCGATTTCCGGCGAGCGCAAGAGATTTGTTCAATGACCGTCAATTTTCGTCAAGTTTCTCGGAACTAGTCGTTCCGATCCAAAATCGTTCGTGGAAAAAGGTGGTTCATCGACTGGGGGAATTCTCAAGCTTCTTTCTCCACTCCCGCGGATTTCAGAAGAAAAATCCCTACCGCTTCCTTAACGAATTCGAAAGAGGATTACTCCCAGGGATTGGTTCCAGAGAATTCCTCGAAAATCTTCAAACGCCTTCCCCTTAAGAGGGATCGATCGATGGAAGTGGCAAAGAGAAATACGGAAGGAAAATCTAACTCGTAGTCCCCCGCTATGGTCCCATATTGTGCTCCTCAAGAACGTAATCCTGATATAACATTTTTTAATGCGAAAAAATTAAATTACTTTAAATGAATAAAACTAATGAGATAAATAAAACAAAGAGATTAAACGAATCAAGAAGTATGACACAGAAATAACTATTTAGAGCAGTATTATTATTCCATTTATCAAATTTCAGTTGAAGTCGGAAGATGAAACAAGAATGGTATGAAATGGAGGTTTTTTTTCTTAATAATCTATACAAAATATAAATGAACATAATGTGATAATTAGTAACTCTAAATGCATTTCCAAAACGAAGTATCTTCAATGCATTCAATTGAAATTTCTAAATGGGGAAATTGAACTATATTCAGAATAATCGCGTAGGGTACGCGGAACCTGGGTTAATTTATTTCTTTTTGTAGTCCAACGGTCGATAGCATAGGGATAAGCCTTAAAAACTACAATATTATTTAATTATGCGCCAGGTCCGCATACTTTCTCCACCCTTCAGACCGTCCGAAATACCCACATATTCTCATCCTCCTTCTACTTCACTAACACATCGCTATCTCTCAGCCTTCAATGTCCCCTTACCAACTCAAAATGTCCACCATTCACCTTCTCTCCCTTCCGAATTTCTCTCAACGGCCTTCTCACTATCTCTACCATGTCTAGAAATCTTTCTTTTGTCTTCCTTTCCGTATATTTCGTTATCTTCATTCTTCACCTCGAACGAAGAAGTTTTGGGAATGATAGAGGAGAAATAATGCTATTGGGAGAAATCCCAAGAAGGGAGGATATGCTGATTCAGATCGTACTGAGAATCACAATGGATTGTTGAAGAAGGTGATAGAGGGTACAATGCTGGGAAAGCGAGGGAGAGGGCGGAAAAGATTAAGCAATCTGGATGGAATGAAGGGAGGCAGAAAGTATGCAGTAATGAACAAAGGGTAATTGTAGAGGGTGTCCATCAGAAACCTACCTTAACCGGTAGATTGTCATTAATAATAAATAATTCTTCTCCTAGCATAATCTCAAAAGCCTAATATCCCGTTCATCTCCCCTATACAATGCTACGCTCCATAGCAAAGTTTTCATTGATCTTTTCGATACGTCTTTACAAAAACCCCTGTTAATAACTCCCTTATCTCTAGTCAATGATTATCTCCGATGTGAAAGAGAATCATATCGATTTCGAATCTGCTCCCATGTTCTTACTGCTTTGCCCATTTCGGTCAATCTACATTCGACGTAAGTGAAGTGTGCTACCGGCTCTAATTTATGCCCTCATACACTGATGATTAACTAAGCCTTCCTTATCAATTTGAATCCTCGTTACTTTATTTTTGGATTTCTTTACGCATTATATAATTAAAGACGAAAGGAAAAGCACAGAATTTTACCGAGGCTCATTAAATTATTTATATCCAGCCAATGAATCACTATCAACGGTGTTGACGGGTTAGTTTTGCGAAAAATGATTTTGTTCTTTCAATATCATACTTCATTACCTAATTAATGTTATTCTTAGCATTAAAATGTCTAAAAGTCAAAGATAAGATAATTCTACGAATAATGACCAAAAATAATTAGCAGTTGTTCACTATTTTAAACTTTATTCACGACTGGGTTCCGATGTACTACATCATCTTCAGGTGGTTGCGATGCAGTGCATCGATAAGCGGTCGTGAATAAATTTCTTGATTAGAGATTTGATAATTATTTTTAATTATTATTATATTCCGGTTCCACCATATCAAGCCTGAAACTAAGCAATATCATTCTACTAATGTCATAGAAATGATCGGACAATCCACACTGTGCGTGCAGGGATTCATGGCGAAAAGAAATGTCGATATTTTCAAAGTACATTTCTCCAATAGATTCCAAAACACTATATTTTCGGAGGAGCATGTAAAAGATTCAAACTCTGTGATTTGTTCCGGTTTCTGAAATTTGCTTCTCACATGTTGACAGAAATACAGACAAAATAGAAATAATATGCGTTTACATGAAGAAAATAATACTTTAAATGCTTAAACACTTCAGTTAAATAGTAATCATCATGCAATAAAAATAATTGGAACATTGGAATGTCAGGATGTTGGCAAATTCTTGCACGTATTTGAAATTCTATTTTTTTAACTATCCGAATGCGTAGAAAACTGAAATTCAGTAGAAATATGTAATCCTAATGTTTAAAGCCATTAAAAAATATTACATAAGAACTTGTTGTTCTGAATTGAAGAAAAGATTTATTTTTCTTCATTGTTCACCATGCAAAATTAGAGTTTCGAATTTCTTGTTTTTTTAATTGAGCGCATAAGTAATTCATAATTGTTGATAAAACATGCTCCGAATGGGCTTCATGCTCTTCAAAATTAAATTCTGTTGACCTTTTCGCTGTTCAGGGACGATATCTGGAAGTTTAAATTTCCATTCGTCAGCATTTGCAAAATAAGGAATTGATTGTAAATATCCATCCGTTTTTTAAACTAGAGATTCAATTGCGGTCTTTGGTTCTGTTTATGATTGTCGGTATATCTCACTGAAAAGGCAACAGGAGGGTGAATTGGGTGAAACGAGTAGAGAGTTCATCCATTGTTAGATATTAGGTTTACCTGGAAAATGATACCAAAGACTTGACAAACGAGATAGCTTTCTCCGGCGAGTAATTTACAGACCAGATAAAAACCTGTTACCCGCAGATAAGGTGAGCCTTAGTACACGGTACACGCATGGATTAAAACCAATATACGTGTACGTTAAATGAATATATACCGCTCTTCATTGCGGAGGTACCACCCACTACGCAAGTTTTCGACAATTACCGCAGTAGAAGCACATGGCCTCAAGCCTAGCTTTGTTTTCATTTAGAATATTATCCGGAGAATCACACGAAGCAAGGCGGGGGAGAGATAGAGAGAAGAAAAAGAGAAAGATTATATTTTTCCCCATTCGAAACCCCGCCGCATTTTCATCTTTTTCCTTTCGGGACTAGAGACCTCTCGCTCCCACCCCTCATTTCCGCTCCTTTCGCCTCACTCTCCATCTAATCCCCTCTCCCCACTATCTCTCGTTCTCCCCACCACCTTCCCACTCCCCCTCCTCACCCCACTCCTCTTCCAAGCTACCTCCACAAAGGAAGCCCTGCGTCACTCTCTCCCTCCAACTTGGCTCTCCCCCCCCCTCCCTTATTCCACCCTCTTCCAAACCAAATATGAAAGAANCTTGGCTCTCCCCCCCCCCTCCCTTATTCCACCCTCTTCCAAACCAAATATGAAAGAATGAAGGAGGCGAGGGGTTTTGGGGAAGGAGATACTGAACCCCCTCCCTCTGCACTCCCCCCCCCCACCGACGGTGAAAAAGAGCGAGGCACACCCAAGCACCCAGCGCACCTCCACCCCCAATCCCCGTGTTAGGAGAAAAGGAGGGGGCGGGGGTGGAGAGGAGGAAGGGTGCGAACATTCATTAATCTTTCTGCTTTTCGGACGGAAAAGTGCACATTTCCGATTTCTTCCCTCGACTCCTCCCCGTTACTATGATTCTTCCTTCTCACACCGTATCCCTTATGCTATCTCTGCACCCATGTTTTCTTTTTTTTCCTTTTAAAGCCCTCTTTTCTGCTCTGTAACCAGGGGAGCCTCGGTTCGGCGGGAAGCACAATTAGTCATAGGTGGGACAATTAGTCAGAGCACGTACTCCCAGATAGGGTCTGTTGAAAGAAAATAAAGAAGACGCGACGATGTCGAGTTCCGTATTTTTTTAGCCTCCATTCTGGCGATCAAAATTCGCAAGGGATTGGTGGCAGTGTCTCCAGACGGTGAATAAAAAATGCTCGTCCAATGTGGTCCATTGCTCGTTAGCGACGCCGTATGGGACGATGAGGTCAAAGCTTTGCTCGTAGCGACAGCAGAATTAATTAAGCAGGGGACGAAAGAATTAATTAAAGTCCACAACACGTTGGACAACATTGACCCAGGTTGAAGCATACTCTTAAGTGCATCATCGGTGCGTGCAGTCGTCCTAGCTGTCACAGGTAGTTTCAACGAGTCACTTCAATTAGGAAGGGAACTTTCGAAAGAATTGTTTTTGGGGTTAGCAAAAATACATCCCTGAGGTATCATATTGTTTCATTTAGTTACTATGATAAGAAATGTTCGTTGCGAGTTTTTTCTTGGCTTCAGAAGTTAATCTTCTGGAGGTATCTTCTGACCGAATAATCAATCTTCTTTATCTTATTTAAGATACCACATTTAAAGAACTGCGGGAAATGCCGAGACAGTGCCATTAACGGTGTCACCCACTACTAAGCATGCATATGCGAAAAATTCATAATTTAGAAATCATCATACAAATCATTTGCCTGAACCGGGACTCGAACCCAAATCCATGCCATATTTATTTTATCATTCCGCATTATTTCATAACGGCATCAACAGATTTTCTCGGGATTACTGAAGTACTCGTCGGAATTGGGATTAATCCGATAAATTCATAGCGTTTCAGGATAAGGAAAAATCATTTAATGGTTGCATATTGGTATATAAGGATGCATCTCGTTGCACCATCAAACGTCAAAAACTTCCCATGATGGACACAGGCAGGCACACAGGAGTATAAGAATAAAACAGCAGGAGTAAAAATGTCAAAGATTCGCCCGCTGATGAACGGTCCTTATTAAAACGTCTGTAAGTTCTTTTTTCTCTTTTGTTTGTTATTTACCATCGGTGCCACCCCGAGTGTATAGTTTTTTATTGCATAGTTATTGTAGGGCGGGTTAAAATGTGCAAGGTCTGAGCATGTAAAATCTCACGTGCTATTTTTTTCTTGGTGTCAATTGAAAGCGTGGAAAGTTTCAGCCCCTGTTGGAATAACTTACTCATGGCGCCGAGGTGTTGAATTTGAGGAATTTCGGTATTTTCCAATAATTTTGTTGACTTTTCCGTTAACTTAAGTCAATATCCTAAGGAAATATATTATTTAACCATCGCATAAATTTTCTGCAGTCACTAACAGACATTCCCAACTATGACTCAAAATTGCCCAACGAAATATATCGGGGTAAGTACATACTTGTTATGACTCCCACTGAAAATGGGTCAAGAAATGCAATCGAGCCGCCACACAGGCGCAACAGTCGACTGGAGTGCTGTTGCTTTCGTTGCGTTTTTAATGGATTGAGCGGAATAAGATTAATACAAATTTGTAAGTCATACTGATATAACTTCGGCAAAAAATCGATATTCCAATTAAGGCATTCCTTCGAAAATGGAGAGGACGTATTTCTTCCCATTTAAATATATGTACTATCAATGGCGTGACTTTTTCCATCCATTCTCTTCCATCCATTTTTTCAGTTAGGCATTGAAGCGGTAAGGTTCGCGACCAGTACGTGACGCAAAAAGAACATCCCAATGCTACCATTATCTCCTAACGCACTTTCGCAAAACGTGTTCCATATT
This sequence comes from Calopteryx splendens, assembly GCA_002093875.1. Taxonomy (NCBI): domain Eukaryota; kingdom Metazoa; phylum Arthropoda; class Insecta; order Odonata; family Calopterygidae; genus Calopteryx; species Calopteryx splendens. Next base: position 1,086,094 of record LYUA01000092.1, read on the forward strand.
CCAGAGAGATCTTCGATTGTTTGGCATCCAACACGAGTGAAAAAAATCGAAGGTTAAATCAAGAATCAAGGTGAAAAAAATACGAATGTATATCGATTGTGATCGAGCCGCATCTCTTCCTCTCATTCATTTCACCCTCGTCCTTTTCCATTACTTTTTATCAATAAGCATAACCTTAAATTCTCCACTTCACGAAATACATTCCAGATCCTGAATGGATCCCGGAGAGTGAACTTGGAATCCATCCGGGTGTCGTCTGCTGGACCTATTCTCCGTCCGTTGCTGTGGGTCGCTGCGGTGACCCGCGACGCCCAGATCTTTGGAGTAGCCCGCTCGCTGTGTCCCTCCAAGTGATGTGTACAACGCTGGTAGACGCATATATCTTTCTTTATGAGGGGACTGCGGCGCATTTACTTGAATTCGGTCCAGAAACCTTAAACGAGATATTTTGTTCGAGCCTTCATCTTGCCCTAAGGAATTCCCGAGAACACCAGGAAATTTCGATTTCCTTGAATGTGTAAATGTTTAAATTTTATCCCGTTGGCTATTAGTGACGCTACGCGAAAAATGTATTAGATTTCGGGATGCACTCCTCCACTTTAGTGATTTATTTTATTTATTATTACTGTTAAGAGAAGAAATATTTAGGTGCGAATGGAAAGAACAGAGACCCAAAGATGGCGACATATTATTAAACTTATCAAAGGTAGGTTTTGCACGGACGCGAACCACTATCATGTGCCACGTATCGAGGAAAACTTCCTGCTGTTTGCCCTACATAAATTTCCTCCTTCATTTCTTCGTATTTTCTACCTGCCTTCATGCCGTCTCACAAACCTAATCTCAAAGAAACTTTCAATAGCTTTTGTGGAGTCGCCCGCTGTTGCATATACATATGCGAGAAGATTCACAATGCCAAAATCATTCACCTGAAGCGGGACCCTCGATTTCCGGCCGAGTGCTTTAGCCAGCTAAGCTACCCAGGCGTCCCCTTGCACTG
>LYUA01000092.1:1087099-1098421 GCA_002093875.1 Calopteryx splendens
CCGGCCGAGTGCTTTAGCCAGCTAAGCTACCCAGGCGTCCCCTTGCACTGAAATCGATGGATCCAGGTTCGAGTCCCGGCTCTGGTGAATGATTTTTGGATTGCGAATTTTTTCGCATATTACCCAATCTCTTCCTTCCTCCACCCCGCCCACTTAACATTATTCTCCCTTCTATTATGGCCTTTAAAATTCCTCTCAAAATATCTTCCACCCATTTCTGCCTTGTTCGGATTTTACCCAGCGGCTTCCCCTCTCTTCCCATCATGCATGCAACCTCGTCGTTAGACTTCCTCTCGGTCCATCTTACCTTCTCAATTCTTCTCCATACTTTCATGTCAAAACACTCTAATCTACGATCTTCTTCATCCCTCAAAGACCTCTATGTATGTCTTATGCGTGTTTTCATACCATGTATATCTTAATTTTTTCGTCAAAAAGTGAACATGAATATTATTATTACTTAAGATGGTCCTCAATTTTCATGCTATTTTTAATTCTGCCGTTAACTTATCGGAATCGACGGGAGAATTCACTTTTTACGAAATTTCATGAGCACTGAAGACGTCCACAGCTTTTCTGCCTGAATAACCCTTCAGGAAATGCATAAAGTGTGTGTATACAAGCATATAGACAAAAAGGCACAACAGCCGTGACAATTTAAATATTATTCGGAGCCCCACTGGAACACCGTCCCATATGCTCCCCACAGTATTCATTCGTGAACGGAATCCATATTTCCGTGAAATATGAACGAAGTAGTTCACACCTCTTCCAGAAAGAAGATGAACAAGATGAAATTTTAAAATTCATATTGAAAAGTAAATGATATGAAACTTACCAAGATCAAGATAAATAGATAAAGTTCTTTACTTGAAAGGGACGATTTAGAAGAATAACGAGATTTCAGAAGACTATTCGTTGTGTCCGTTTGACTGTATGTCTCCGGTAAAAATTCATAAGAAAACAGCGTAATTAATGCATTTTTATCATACGCAGAGCCCGGTGAATATAACTTGATACTCAATAAGTGACCCTCTGCAGTAATTACGCCTGTCAATTTCATAAAAAAACATATGTTATCTGCGTTTTATATGGTTGAGACCTACCTAAAATAAATTGATATTCTTACAATCGTGCACCCCCGATAGGAAAATTCTTCAGTTCATTTCGGATGCGGAACAAAGCAGGACTGTTTGAACAACGATCTTTAAAAGCCATTTAAGCAAAATTATCATCTCTTTAAATGGCGACAGCATTGCAAACAAACAATAATCAGCATATATTTTCCGAACAGTGGCAATAGTATACCCAGAAATAATTCTCCATTATTCACAATGATTCGATAAATATTTATCGAATATTTACCACCTCATTTTGGTACTAATATTTCTTAATTGTGGAATTGCTATCATAGCATATTTTATTTTTTTGGACAATCCTGTATAAAAATGATATCATCTGTATGATTTACCAAGACACGTTCAATAGTCTTGTGACATCTTTTAGACCAGACTGAATATAAAAATGAGGATGAAAAGCCTTTTTATAGCTGCATATAATGGATTCATTTTTACCACTTAAAACATTATTCACCCTATGAGGAGCACCATAACAATCTACATTTTGTAGTCTTTAAATGTTTCTTGCTGTTCAATTGCTGTATATGTACTCTCTCCTCATATATACATTTGTGTGGGTACATAAATTGTTAGGTAACATTAAAAACTTCAGTAACTTAACAGGGAAGGGCAGAGCTCAACTAATACTCCACCCTGCGGCGGACTAGGGAAATTCGCTCATTAGACGCCGGTTCCTTTTCCTGTGTCACCTGCGGTTTCGCAGGAAGATCTGTGACCCGAAAAATAACACAGCTAGGGTAAAGGTAGGGGAGTCCAAAGGCGATCACTCGGATTCGAACCCTGACCCTTCAGGTCAATAACCCAGAGCTCTACCCACTGGACTACCACGCTCCCGATTGGTGACAATATTTAGTCATCAAATTTGAGAAATAATAATAATAAATGTAAAAAAAATGCTATATTCCATTTAATCTTTACCATCCGCAGGGAAATGAAATAAAATGGAGATAGTATCAGAAAGAAGAATATTATATGAATCACAAATTTCGTTCACCCCAATTAAAATATTTTTATAACGTAAAAGCCATAGTGAATTGCAACGATTAGAGGATGGATGAGGGGACAAAATTGGGGCACATGGTTATTATGGCAACTGTTCAATTCTGTATCGTGGGAAGTTGCTTGGGAGCATAAGTTGTCGAATTGGAATGCATATGACCACAACTGGAAAATGTCGGTGATAAAACTTTTCCGCTTCGAATGAAACGTGGGAGAAACGAGGAGATAACGGTGAATTGAGAACGTTTTCGAACAATAATATCAGACAACCAAGAACAGGTGATTTCGTATCTGCTTTCATATTTATGACTTGCGATAAATGCGGATGTCTTTACAGAGAAGCGCAAATTGCGGATGACGTGGCGTGACGAATTCTCACTTAAATACCACGGCCAATATATCGCAGCTACAATAAAATGTAGTTTAAGGTTTAAAAAACTTAAAATATAATATTCATTAAATAATTAAATAGACATTAACTGATGTAAATAAATTACTATAATTATTAACCAAAAACGGCCATCAGGAAACACATAAGCGTGCGACAACTTATTTCTTATTAAGAAGAAAAATTCAGTTATCTGAGAAGGTTCTAGAAGGTCACGCTCGTAAAATTTACTTCATTGTTCGAATATAGCTGCTTGAATTTGAGAACGGAAGTGGTTGTTCGTCTGCTTCAGATACTCTTCCAACAAAAGCACTCAAAACGTATACTGGTTCTATTCATTCGTCAATCCGTCCTTCACACTACTAGTTACTGATAAGTGACGTACACATCATTAACATCGTAAGAACGAGAATGAAAATTAAAACATCCCGGAAGTCTAATGCATCCCCGCTCCTTTATAAAGCAAGAAATTCAGATATGGTTGACTTTGAGGTCCCAAATATGCTCCGACGTCGAAATGAAGAGAGACCGGAATGTGGTGAATTTGCGGGATTTGGAGAAGCCCCAACCACAGCGCGAAATTGGCGCGATGGGCAACACGCGTTCGCGATGACGTGCTCGCATTTGCTAGCACTAGAAATATGCCTGAATCTGCAATTTAAAAAAAATAATAGCTGGAACGCGACTTTGCCTCAGGAGAGTGGAGAAATCCGCTCTCGTAGCGTGCAACGCTTACTGCCAGCACCAAGATAAGCAAAAGTGGTACCAGATGTACTAAAGCTTGCGGAACCCCAAAGGTTTTCGGTTCGCAGAGTGGAAAGCTTCGTCCGGCAAGGAAGTCTCGCCTTCACATTCACATACAAAACGAATTAATATATGTCATGCAAATGTTCTCAGGGTGGTCATTCAATGACACCATACAAAAAACGGAATCTTATTATCCACATAGTAAACGCTGGCCTGCAAAAATACGTGGATCGAAGGAAACCTTCAGCTAAAAGTGGAGTTCTGAGTGGATGCAAATGATATCGACTTGCGACGAGACAAATACGTTCCACTTAAAAATATTGTTGCTCAAGAGCCATTTTTGACCCAATGTTCAAATGGAATCTTTCACACGGAGTGGATGTGGAGAGGCACTCAAACCCGTTGCTTCTAGAAACTTGAAGTGCTTCTCAGCACCGCACGCAGTTGTGGGTGCAAACAATACCATAGGACTGTCGATTCCCAGTGCAATCAGTACCAAAATACGCGACGATTACGCATAAGAGCGTTGAATCGTGTAGGGGCCCACGAGGAAGGTCGATTGCGACTACGAGCTCGCTGTCGGCCACGGCTAAAATACGGCGTCATCTGAGTAAGTTCGGTTTTATTGACCGAATGGTTCGGATCGAACTAGTAAAAGGCGAATAATTTATTTATTGTTTGCTTCGGGGATTTCATAAATTACTTCTTCTCTCTCTTCATAATAGACCATGGCCTCTGCTACCATTCGGAATCAGTTTCCCAGCATTCCTTCATCTTTTCGATGGTCTTCCGCTTGTTCTCTTTTTTGTAGGTATTTATCTCTTTAGCCAACTTTGTTTCCTTCATCTTATTATATTCTCTAGTGTTGGTTCCGCATTTTTCTTCTGTTTTTAGTCTAACTACTATCAACAACTTTTTGCTGAATTTGACACGTGTCTGATTTCTAGGTTAGATATTCTCTCGCGCAACGTTCTGCTCTGTTCTTAGTACTTTCATTTCGCTAGAATTTAGCTTTTTCCTTGTCATTATTCGCACCCGATCTGGCCTCTAATAAATAAGTTTATATCGGTCCACTTGCTTTGTTGAAATTTTTACTTAAGTATTAGTCGTATTTTTATTTTTCCATATGAGATATCTCAGGCGTCCTGTTATTCTAGGTACTTCATCAATCTGTAAAGTCATTTCTTGGTTGGTGTTTATCGAGTTGGTTAGCTCTACACCAAAATAATTGTATTTCAAAACTTGCTCAGTTACTTTCTCACTCATTTCTGATTGACCTATTATTGTTTCTTTTGTAAATTTCATACAATTTGTTTTTTCTTCTATATTTGAAGTCATACTGTATTTCTTGGCGGTTAACCTAAATTTATGTAACACCTTATGAAGTCCCTCTTCACTTTCTGACAGGAGAATAGCATCGTCAGTGTAACAGATTGCATAGAAATATGCTTTTCCCATTTTAAATCCTAATTCTTTCGATAACGTCCCAACTATTTCGTTCATTGTTATAGCATATATGTTAAATATGAAAGACCTTGTCTGGCTGCAGTTGTTATTATTGTCAATTCTTCTGTGTGATGTTGGTTTACTATTATAGAATTTTTTCATCGGGCTATTAGAGGATGATAATATTTGGAGTTTTCTAGTCTCTCATTATTTTGAGCACATCATTCTATTGGAAGCTTTCATTAAATCAATAAAACACATAAAGAAGGCTTCATTAATCTTTAGGGATTTTTTTTACTAATCTGACGCATGTTAAATATTGTAACGTTTATGGATCTGTTTTTCCTAAAGCTTTCCATGAGAAGTATGAATGGATTAAACTTGTTTTTTTTAATGATTCTGGTGAATAGTTTTAATTCGTTGTTAACTAAGATGGTACCACGGCAGTTCCCCGGCTTGATTTTTCTCCTTTTTTGAATGTGTACTCTAATGCTCAATTCCAGGCAGGTGACATTCCCTGTGGCATGATAGCGATGAATAAGATATGGAGTCAACATACAAATGCATCTCCATATTTCATCAGGTCTAGATGCTTCTCTATGCTTGAGATTTCCTTCTGTATTTCCTCCACTGTAATTTCTAATTCATCACTATTTTATTCTCATTATTGTATTGTTTTTTGTCATTCTTATTTTTGCACAATTCTATAAAATATTTTACACATTGGTATAATGGTTCTAATATTTTCTTTTATCTCTTTCTTCTCTCTGTCCTCCAGATTTTCTGTACGCCTTATAGATCATGTTCCATATCTTTAGTGTGTCCTCCCCGGTACTTTTGCTCAATTCTTTTCATGTCTAAATTTGTTATATTTATTTTCTATGAATAATTTTTCCTTTTTTCAGGTATTTTGTTTTCATATAATGTAGGCATGGTCCATTATTTTCTTCGCTAATTCCTTCACCTCATGTGTAAACCATGGTATTTTATTATACCTACGAGTTATTTTCGACTCGTAGTTTTTTAAATCTACTTTTCTCCTACCTATAGCCTCACCGGATTCGTCTAATGTGTTTTCCTTTAACAATTCCCATATCTACTCTGTCGAGGTGTCATCAGTCGTATCATTTTGAAAAATAAATTACCGACTTACATAATTACTAATTTGATATATAAAACAAATAATGGCAGAGTTGAAAGGGGAGAAATTTGGAGGAATGAAAAGGTTAGCCTCCTTCTATCGAAGAATTGAGTTGAGAGCTGCGTCAAACCAATCTTAGGATTAATGAACAGTGATGATGATTGATAATTTATTTAATGCTCTAAGGTTGCATGAACCAGTTTCAGCGTTGCTGTTACTGAATCGGCCTTTATCATTATTTCGAACGTGCAGACAGGATTGATGTTCCATGCTGAATCGATCTGGAGCGCAATTCGAGATAAATCGACCAGTTACGAGTTAACTCCAGTGTGTACCTGGTGCCTCCAGAGTGCAGCAAAGTGCAAGCGTTCTCAGCAGAGCGCAAGGTATCGCTCGTAAATCGATAAGATGAACCCTATGCTAATGGAAGCATAAATATTATTTTGGCACTTAAACATGCCCGTTTACCAAAGGTGCGGTGGTCATCGTGTTTGCATCTGACGTGTTGCAAATCAACGAATTTTACCAATTGCAATTGCGGTTTCATCTGTCGACGTGGGATCACGCGGCCCTGAGGCGTCAAGGGTCCCGATTTCTTTTAAAGGGACCGTCGGCATGGGTGACCGGGCAGCCTTTCAAAGGTCATCAATCATCGGCACTCTGTCCATCTTTTTTGCTGGGGAGTGGTAGGATGAAAGTCGTTCTTCCGATAGGTTCCTAAGAGCTACCTTTTTCTGCGTCCTCGGATGAGTAATCGATCTTCGAATTGTTTGCTCGTAGTCGGAAATGGGCTCTCTTGACGCCCGGGAGCTGGAATTTCCGAAGAGAATGGGATTCACATCGCCAAACGGAAGGGGGCAACTACTTACTCCGCAGCAGGTGTTCCCGTTATCGGATCACTCTCAGTATTTAATGGCGCTCAGCGGGCAGATTGCAGGCAGACAGTGGCTTCAAAATATTGACAAGACATGTGTCACTTCATCTCTCCCTAGCGAGGGGTGGAATCCATGGCTGCCAACACATAAGCATTCTCTAAACGCCTGCAGGCTAAAAACCATCTTATTCGCTCCATAAAAACCTTCATATTTTTTTAAAGAGAACCTTAATAATGACAGAAATCGCTATGAAATTTTTCATCGACATGCTTTCCCGGGATGGTATAAGCACATAATGTAAGGCTGGATAATGTGTAAATAAAGATAAAGAGAATTACGATTATAAATTAATATACATAGAATGTATGTAAGTTTAAGAAAATGGGAAAAAATGAGGTCCTTAGAATAGAGGAGTCTCTCGCAGGACTGTAGACTACAGTATAATTACATGTATATATGTAATATACACTTATGGATGACAGTTTCAGTTCAATACTAAGTTTAGGTTTGTAATATGATTTAAAGAGTGAATGGTAGGTCAAATTCAGTGAATACCTTGAATGCTATCTTCCAGACTAAATTTTAACGAGGTAAATTAAGTTTCATTTACCAGGCACAAGGAAATGGTTTTGACAAAACTTGGTGGTTTTTAATTATTCAATAAAACTTTTCACTTTCCCTTCAAAGCGCTGCAACTCCGAGGTAAGAGGTAGTGCGCCGTCATTGGTTGTTTCCATAATTCAGCTTTACAATAAATTGTACCTCAGCCAGAATTTTAAAAACATTTTCGCATTTTCGTCTATAAGGACGTTTTTGTCTTCCATATCTGCATATTTTTCTATTTAAAAATCGATATAGGTGCATTGGAAATCATCAATATAAAATCATCATTACATGAAAATAACTGGAGACCTGTAAAATCTTCCAAATCGTACATAGATAAGAGTATAAGAATAAGTATATCTCGACCGAAGGGTGGTTTACCCTCTAAATTATACTATGACAATATCCCCTCTGCTAGGACATCTAAGACCAAAAGATTTGGGGAACGCTTACAGTAATCACTGGAAAAAATCTTTCAAAGACATGAAGAGGTCTGGTATGCAATACTGGCGGACCCATGACTCAAACTTCCGACCCGTCTAAAATTTCACTAGGGTATTTTTCATCGTGGGTGTGTCCTGGATCAAATATTTGGCACCGTCCCCCGAGTAAAAGAAAAATGATTTTCTTTTATTAATAATAATCACCAATCGCAGTCATGTTGAAATAGAAAAAATCCCCAAAAGAGACTTGACAAACATAGAGGTGGTCGCGAATCACCATAGCATACTCTTGCAGTATCGTTTGCACGATGGATAACGAAAAGCCTATCGAAGTACTTAAAATTTCACGCTGCGGGATCCGACATAGCGCGTTTCCTGGATCTATGTTGGGTCCCGCATATATGATTCGAGCTGATTTTCAGATCCGTTATCGTGGACACGAAAATTCAGAGGAAATTAGAGTTATTTGTTAACGATAAAGATAACATCAACCGTAATCCGACACGTGATACTCTAAAACAATACTTGCCATATACCAGTGCCTTCCAACTTTTTTGTGTCATACCCCACCTCAAGCCCTCAAAAATATTTTGATGACTCCTTTAGCATAATAGCCAACCAAGTTCTGAATAACTATACATATGGACTTTAAATAAAAAGTGAAAGTAAAAGGTTCGACTGTTTTTAATTTGAATTTCTTCAACGAATATATATTTCAATTCTTAATATTGTTTAGTGTGACTATGTTTTTGCTATACCAGTGATGAGGTGACGAAAGCAATCACATTTTCCTAATCCCCCCCTCCCTGTGGTGCGCACAGCTCACATTGGAAAACTCTTCACTAAACCTTTCACTGCAATGGACCTCTATACGTCCAGTTTCCACAGCTGTTTTGTACTCCTGGATCTCATGAACACTTATTAATGGGACATTATCATTAATAATGGCCTGAGATTATTATGACGCAGTTCTCCATGCGACCGTGCTATATGTAACTCTCTCCGAATTTTCATTTTTATCCGCTTTAATGTCTCCTTTTATCTGATTTATGTATCCTATCCAGAATCTTCCTCGGTAGACCTCCCGATTCACCTCGCCTTTCACAAATGTGTTCGCACAGGCAACGATAACAAAATGTAAATGAGCATATGACATATAGCCACGCCATAAGCATCGGCATCAAAAACATCATTGGAATTCCTCAATGGATATGTAGAATCCACCCACAAAATAACAAATATTAGTTTTGTTTTAAATAAGTTCATGAATAATTTCGTTCAGGGAAAGGGAACACTTAAAAATATATGTGATAACAGAAAGCACGTGCTCGTGATGACTTTCGGGATATTGTGTAGAGGAAGATGACGTAGAAAAACGTACAATAACTAAGAACAATAACGTCCAAAAAATAATAATTAAATGACAGTACAGATGTCAATTGAAAACTGTTTTTTTTGCATACGTTTTGATACTAAACTTTTGCCGGCATAATATTTAAAGGAAAGGCAGATTAAAAATCTCAATGTCTCAAAAACTAAAAACCAGTCTGTTTCTACGCGGAGCATAAAGTGTTACGACATGACAAGGATGACTGATTAAAACACATCTCCCTCTGAAACCCAATTAATTAATGTTCCCACGAAAAATGGTGGATCTGGTGGTGAAAACTGGAAATAATTTGCGGTCATTAGAAAATTCGAAAGAATAAGGTGTTAGGAATCAGTCCAAAAATTTGTATATGGGTAGGTAAAATTTTCTCACCCAAGTTTAAATTAAAAAAGGATTTTGGTAGGAAATAATTACTGTAATTTCAAAACAAATAATCATTCAGTTCATGAGAGGGGGTCATTCTTTCTCCCCCATTAGGCATCACGCCCTACTATGCAACAATTAATGCCGGCTAGCATGACCACATTAAAAATAATAAAATTTGATGAGTAGATTTTGCGACAGCTTGGGATACAAGTGAAGGGCAGTTATTTTTTAATTTCTGGTAGTTGGTTAACACCCGTGAAAAAAACTTAGCACCTTTGAAATGTATTAAATTTTAGTAAAGTTAGTAAATTAAAAAAGCATTAAATACATTCCTGCAATTGAAATTTTAAAAAATATTTGAATGAAAATACCCAGAAAGGTACTTATATATCTACTCGTACATAATGCAATTTAGGTCTATTTATGTGTATGAACTTTCATCGACCATAACAGTTCAAAAAATACGCTGTGTTAATCTGAATCTCGATAAATTAATCGGAAGATCAAGATTTTAATTTAGTCATTTTCTCAATAAGAGTTTAAAAGACGACTATGAGTTCTAAATAAAAATACATGATTTCTTTGAAACACTCGAGCACACTTAAAGTAATATATAGGGGTGGGGGTTGAACACTGAAACTATCATCCTTGTAATCGTGGCATGCTACAAGTAGTGGAAATTAGACAACATGATAATGAAAGGAGATAGTAATTTTCCCGTGGTTGACCGCGGTGGAAAATTACTATTTACTTTTATTATGAAATTCTCATCCGCTGATCAATGGTTACCATGATTATTTAAAGAGCAGTCAATTCAGCTGACTCATAATAATCTATTTTAAGAACAAGAGTCGGGAATTATAACGTAAAAATTCCCTCATTGACGAGGCTCAACAATTCCGAGCCCTTACTGAATCCAACCCCTGAATTCCGAGACGATTCAGTCTGCATGGAAAAGATTGAATAATGACCCCCCACGTTTTGACAATCGTCTGTTATTTATTTGCCTCCAACTAAATTTGAAGAGTGAGTAAGGCATGTCGCGGTGCATCTTCATGTTTGAGCCTACGGCTAACGCGTTGCTAAGATATTATTAAAACTTTATGGTGGTTTCTTCGCTGCAGCGAGAATAATAGATCCTTAAATTTAATTATATTACCGCCTAAATCAATTAACATGAATAAATACCCTGTGAGCAGTGCCAAGCTAACCAAGGAGAGATATGAGCTAGAACTTATTATAAAATAATTTCCGATTATGGTCAAACTTTAAAAAAAACATTAACGATAATCTTGACAGGAAAATATGACTGAAAACAAATATTTGGTATTAAGGGCACCGTTTCACCTCGCAACAAATGAATGACTAAAATTTTTCCGTTTGGTCATTTCAAATCTCAAAGTTAAACCGAAATAGCACTACTTTGGTCGGTGAAGTTCTACGTTAGTAATAGTTGCACCTGAGACAAAAATAAGTAATATGGGCTACAATTAGATACCTAAAAGTGCTGCGATTTTTATTTTAATTTTTTTCTGTTCTGAGGAATAATACTCACTAATATATTTTTCATCGCTAATAGGCTTCCCCCAGTAAGTTTTTCACTTCATTCCAAATTACAACTAAATTTACTAATATAAAAGATTAAATGAGTCTGCTGAGTAATGCACTCTCGTTCTAAATTACAAGTGGCGGGTACGAGACCAAGTCCGCGAGTGCGACGAACTCCTAAAGCATCCATAATAAAATAAACTTTGTATTTTCCACAGCTTTATTACGAGGCACGAC
>LYUA01000092.1:1121108-1131782 GCA_002093875.1 Calopteryx splendens
TACGTCATTGCTCACCTTCGTCCAAGACGATGCCTAAATAGCTAAAATGTTCTACCAATGCAAGCTTATGCCCTCCCACTTTAATGCTTACCTTCGAGAATCTCATTACCTTCGTTTCTATCTTATGTATTATACACGGGAAGAGCATAGTGGTGACACACTGTTCGAAGCGAAGTAAGTCTTGACTTCGGACAGTGTGTCACCACTGTGCTCTTCCAGAATCAGGCCTTCACGCACAAATCTCCCCGATGATGGTCACCTTTGATGACCAAAATATCAATATAGGAGTTTCTAATAATATTCCTGTTGACTTCGGAGATCACATTATCTTATAATATCGACCTTAACACACCAATTTTCCTTCCTCTGCTGTGGAAGAATTTTTTCTTTCCTCACAGGGGCGCTGACCTTCCCATCCAAAATTAAAATATGCCCTCACGAAAAATAACTCCCTTTAAGACTCATACATTTACTTTGGTCGTCCTTCAAGGTGTAGAAGTATTTTGCTAATGGACCACTTAAATTAAAGGTCTTCCTCGATTGTTCTATAATTATAGTAAGACGGATAAAATGCTCAAATTACATGCCTAATATTATTTTTGAAATTAGATGTTTAGTTAACATATTTTAATCAAAATTAATTATACAGGTGAAAATACTTAAATAGGAAAATATTTTACATAGAATTTTTATAAAAACCGTAAATAATACTTGAAACGCCTTGATATTTTTTCCTTCTGAGAATTTTCATCATTATTGTAACTGAAAAGGTCTAGTCTACTTACAGATAGCATTTAAATATACACTTCGTATCGTACCGCACATACCCATTAGTTCATCATTTCAGAGAGGAAATTCATTCGCAAGCAGCGACACCACTTGATTACGGAATGGAAGCGCTTAGTGCGAAAACTATTTAGCACTTAAATGAGATCGGAATACGATTGTGATTCGAGCCCAAAGCCCGAATTTTTTTGATAACGTAGTTAAAATAATTTCCTTAATTAAAGCAACAAGCTTCATTGCAGATTGCATACGCCTTCAAAGCCTAGTGTGTTGGCACGAGATTTTTTTAGCCATCTCTCAAGGGACGTCATTATCCTGGAAACTCAATTTGCAGGCATTTGCCATTCCTCACCATGGCACTGAACTTTATCCGGGGGATGAATCAAATTACACCACAAGGGGGAGAGTTATGGGAAATCTGATATGCTACAATTTTCTACTTCAGCTTTTCATATAGCCTTTTCTTAAAAAGTGGGGTAAGGCCAGAAAATATAAGCTTATTACGAGAATTACTGAGTCGGTGCACGCAATAATCAATGGGTACTGATGAATCAGTGCACATAGGGTGTCGTCTTTGCATTGACTTCACAATTCGCTAGTTCGAATTATCCGATCCGCATTGCCAAGAAAATGGATGGTATACCTATTGCATCAATGTGAAATTACGAGTATGAGGAAATAAATTCCTCCGGGGTACAAAAATGGAAACTAACATTAATGGTACGGGAGTCATAGTCTTTCATGCCTTCATAATCAAGGTGAATCTGATCAGAGCACAAAGATCAGTCAGTAGTTGACTCACGCCCAGCATGGACATTGGAATGGGTGCCTCATTTTGAGAAGAAATACCAAGGTAACCTTTCAAAGTTGATGGCCTCTGTTTACTCTGTCTCGAGGAAGGTGAATTCGCCTCCTACGCTGACATCAAAACCCACACGGAGTTTGCCAAATAGAATCGATTACACGTGGGTTTTTGCTAGGCGACCTTCATAGAATTAAACAGCGCATTTCGAGAGATAAAGATTTTTGAAAAAAAAATTAGAGGTTTAGAGTAATATATTTCGGCAATGACTGAAATCAAGACTTAATATTTTATTACTTAAAACTTATTATTACATTTTTTAATGTATTATTATAAGGCGGACTAACGTCCTCCCCTTTCAAACCAAAGGTCACGGGTTCGATTCCCTCCTAGGTGGGTATTCATCCACCACCTTAGGCTTGAGGGTTTGTAATTGTCCCTCTAATGTTTATAATCTGATGTAAAAGGCCGGAAATTTGGCTGTTTTCAGATTAATTGTAAATAAATAAAATAAAAAATTCATTTCAATTTCGCTTTCAATAAAAAGTTCATTCCGGCATCCAATGCCAATCCTCCGAAGGTTTACGTTCACCGAAAGCTGTGGTTATATCTCTCTTGAACTTTCACTTAAGGTGGAAAGAGGCACAATGAGATTACAGGAGTTTTAATTAATCCCGGCAAATTAAATATTACCCAAGCGAAATTATTTTTTAATTAAAAAAAATCCTTCGGGATGTAAGGGTGTTTCAGGTGGAATCTCATGGAAAACCTAATGGCATGTAAACTATGCAATTTTCTGAGGTCTGCATTTATCCGGGGAGACATTAACACCAGAGAAGAAGCAAGTTTCTCTTACCCTGTTTCTCTTCCACGCATCTTCGGGCTCACGAATAATTATTATGAAATGAGCTCGACCTTGTCATATCAAACCGTCTTTAAGTTTACAATCATAGTTTTTCTATTTACTTTTGTAAAGAAAAGTAATAGTTTCCCTGTATGCCCTTCATAAATATGGCTCATTATCGCAAGAAAAACTATAAAAGAAGAAGAAGGTATCAGAGCAATCCGCGAAGCCCATCGATGAAGTGCCAGTACTTTAGACTTTCAGCTGCCTTGGTTTTTTTATGATATTCGAGGTCCTATCGCACCAGTTAAGTATAAATAAAAATCTTGAAAACACCACACCGATAGCGGGCTCAAACCCGTTACCTCGGCGTTAGCAGCAGCTGCTTTAAGTCTAAGGAGTGCGAGTTATCCACCGAACTAAGCTGCCCGGCTGGTAACACTATAAATTTTTAAAATCTACCTTTTTTTACGGAGTTTTTTTACCAATCGATCAATGCGCTAAGCCACTTGAGACAATAATTGCTCCTTGCCAGTGTCGTGAACAATGATAGTCAATCAGATTGTTCTTTAGTGCATGTGAATAAATCAAAAGGGTTAAACGTAAAACAAGCACCTCAAAAGGGGGCGCTAAGAATAAGGATGAATGAGTTTCTATAAGGACATTCGTTAAGGGTGCATGAAAAAAAGAAAGCTGGTTGCCACCGCTCTAGAGTTCCATTGAAAATATAGGTCACTCCAGTCTGACTCCAGTAAGCCAAGGCTGACGCCCAGGGGAGAGGACCTGTACTATATTGAAATTGATCGCTGTGGAGATACTTGCATTTGGAGCATTTTGAAATCGACGAATCTTTTCAGGGAGACGAGATATGCTGCTGTTCCGTCGACGCGTGGGCCATAGTGATCAACATGGTTCTACAGGACGCGCCGTTTGTTGCGTTCAGGCTTCTGCTGATCATCCACTTTCGCATAGTCTCATATTTAAACGTCTTCTTCGCCTGCAAGAACACGCTTGTCATCCTCCTGCAGCTCTACCGACTTTACGTGGTGCAAGTGGAACGGAGGAAGCAAGCAAGGCGACAAAAGGGAAGGTGAGATTGGGCGGTGTGGAATGAAATCCATTTAAACTGTATTCACTTTCTGGGACGATTCCATGTTGAGAAAAGGAAAAACATTTTTGCGGCACACTAGTGCTTTTTATTGCCGTTGAAAATGAATATGTGACATTGAAAACGCGATTGGCACGTATGGAATGTTAACTAGGTTTTTTTGGTTCAATATTTATTTTAAAACATTCATTAATGTTTTTGAGTGCAATACAAGAGTGGATTGAATTAAAAAAATAATTATTCTAATTATTATATTACTAATGGTCTACTGAGTGGAGGTAGGTTTGGCATACTCCATAAAAATAACTATCATAGCATCCTTGTGGAGTTCAGAAAAAAGTTCCTTTCGCCCCCAAACCCTGACCTTCCTCATCTCCCCACTGCACACCCTTCATACCAATAAAATACATTTTTTTTCTCCCCCTTGGCCACTTGTAAACATTCTCCCTTCCATCAAACCCTTAAGCATCCTCATACCTCTCAACGCTTTATCTCTCCACTGTCTCTTCTCATAGAAGAAGAAGTTGATGGGAGCAATTCGAAGGCATTACAAGTTGTGGATTAAGAGTATATTAAAGCCAAAGGGATGTTGAAGGGTCCTGTGGAAGCGAAAGTTTTGGGGAAGGTGGAAGAAGAGAATGAGGGATCTTGTGAGGAGCTGAAGACGCTTTGTGAAAAAGATTTTTATGGTTTTTAAAATCCCGTTTGGAAACATTATGACAGTTTTATCTACACTCATTCATTGATATTTTCCTGACTCTCCGGTCCTCTAGTCCGGTTCAGAATTACGCTCCACATTCGCCAGAATGAAGCATATGAAATGAAATCTCTATTCTTTTACCACGGTGACAGACCATTTCAAGTGGTCCGGAAAAAAATTAACTGGTTCCTCAACCATTTATAAAAATCGGCTATTTTTATGAAATCTCCCCCATCAGAGATATTAAGGCTCAAAATGTGTAAATATTAATTTTCACACGGAAATGGAATTTAAAGGAAAAAAATCTCAACTTTAATATTTTACGTACATAAATTATAAATATAGGTGTTTTAAAATAAAAAATACGTTTGATCTTTCACTCCTCTGAGAATTGACACACGAAAATGTTCCCCTTTTCAATACGGCGATATAATTTGGGCAAAATTTAACATATTAGGAAGGAAAGTAGAAAATAATGAATACTGTTAAAATTATATACTATAAGATGAAAAGAAACAAAGATGGCAATGACGAACATTCAAGGCTCCAGGAGAAACTAACTCTGAGATATTTACATACATACAGACGACCGAAATTGCCATATTCATAGGTATGTCTTATGAAACAGATATGGCCGCCCCCTTTAAACGGGAAAAGATGAAAATATTATAATACCCATGTAATAATACCCCCATAATATGAACTACCCAAAAATTAGGGAAACAACACACATAAAGTTATTCTTTTTAATGGTCGAGCATACAGTGATGAACCACTTGAAATTTACTAACCCCAATTACCATCCCGGTCACGAGTTTCCCCTTTTCAGCCAAGGGATGCAATTCTCCAAATAACTCCTCCACCACTTTGACTATTTTTGGGAAAAATCCTTGTTAATAAAGTAATTTGTTCAAACTGATCCATATTATTCCTTATGTTCTAATATGAATGTAAAACATTGTTTCCTAATAATATTAAAGAAGCAATGGTAAGGACGTGACTTCTTGTACGAAGAATGAGCATACTTGTTGAAAGTGAAAATCGTTGCTGCTGGTTGATGATCGCCGAGTTTTTGATACGATTCAAGTAAAACCTTAATATTTTTATGTAAAACACACCTTATTAATGAGCAATTTCTCTAAGAAGCAATCCGCATCCATTAACACAGTATCAAAGTATGCTTGACGCAGCCCTCTTAATAAAAAATTCTTCATCCGTCAACGTTGAGTTTATGGAACAAGTATTTTCATTTCTAAAGAGATGGATAACTAATGCCCTGATTCTCTTCAATCTAACCCATGAACCTTTTCGACTCTGCACAACATGCGAATTCATGTGGTTCGAGTGAAAAAAAAGTGGTCACCTTCGCATAGGTGTGCTGTCACATCCAGCGGACGCTCCTCCACCACCTCACGCTCATGTGATCGAAGTCGGCTTGCGGCAACGAGTGTGATGAGTTAGATTAGCTTATTTTTATTCTTTTACGAAGACGTGTTTGATGTATGACGCGGCAAACTGAACCACCACGCCAAACTGAACCACCTTCATAGGAATGCTATCTTTCCCAAGTGCCAAGTAATTTCGGGAGTAATCCCTAAATAAAAATATGGGCAGAAATATTAAGTATGTAATTTAATCTTATGCGCTAGTTCAGGCAATGAAGGACTGTATGCTTCGTATTTATGTGCCAGTTGCAGTATTCTATCAGCGTAGTTCTTTGTCTATATAGCAATTCTTTGACTGTTGGACTTCCGTCGTAGCATGAGACAATTTGCTGATTCAGGACCATCGACCCGTCAGCTGAGTGTGAAAGTCGCGTAGGATCTCTTTGCCCTCAACATAACACATAACTGTGATAGCTAGCGTACAATTTCGTGATCTTGGCGAGAATTGACATAACCCTTGAAGGCACCTGTGCGAAATTGATTTCCGATAGATGCTGGAAGGATAAGCCCACTAATAAGTGACCAAATATTATATTTAGAATTTTTGCATTTATTAATTCGTTTCCTGGGTTGTTTAGGAAATAAATCAATTAGGAAAATTCTGCATGAACGTCTTGCAACGTGTCAACTGCTTAACTTGGATGAAGGGCGACTCTCTAACAAATAATATACTATATTAATGCTATATGTTCTCTTTTTCAGGTAAAATTACTTAATATTCAAAGTCGGGTACAGCTTTTATTAATTTGTCACAGAGCATGCATTACTTAGAATTAAGTTCAACTATATTATAAAAAATATATGCATGAAAAATCTAAATACCATTATTACAACGTAATTAAAGCTCAGAAGCATCACTTTATAATAATTTAAAAATGAGAAAAATCCCTAGTATAACGCAAAAAACGACATTCTTAAAAATAAATTCATATACCTAGATTTCATTCTATTTCAAACTAACGAAACTAACCAAGGATCTCCAAAAAATATTTAAGCAAGCGAACGCCAACAAGACATTCACAAACCACAACAGAATTCATAATTTTATATAACATAACCCCCATAACAAAAGATCTCTTCGAATAAATTTGCATTTAATTTACAAAATTAATTGGAGCACTTTCCAACACGAGAACATGGGGCACACCAAGACCCGTTGCTACATTCAAAGAAGAATTTGAGAACTTCAAGATCTCGCTAAACACATAGTTTGAAACAGTTAGTTAGTTAGTAGTTAGTCAGTCACTTGACGAGATGCAACTTAGAAGATATTGGAAATTGCAAACTTGATGCCAGCGAAAGTCTGCATACACACCGTACTGAGACAAATTCATTGGCAAAGAAGCGAGTTCTTTCTCCGAATTTAGTGCGACCCCAAGTATTTTTAAGTGAAACTTAGAAAAATGAACAGCCCATTTAATTTTCTCTTTTTAATGAGTTGTAATTTTCTGTAAACCTGGGCATTCTATGCAGGCGCCAAATATTCAAAGTTTTTTTCAGGTGCTGAAAACAAATTTCAATGTTATCAATTTATTTAAATATTTTTACCATTTTTTAGGTAATTCAAGCAAGTATACTACAGTATTTTAAAGTTCATTTCATAACTTCGTCGGATTCCTTTGTCAATTTGGGATTCGGAAGTAGCCTTTTCCTCAACACGATCAATTTTCTTTTCCATGCCCAAATTGAATGAATTAATAAAGGGTAACGGTTCAGAAACTATGAATAGAACAAACACTGGTATTACGGCTGCCTGGACAACACGTATTTCAAAGGCTAACTCCGGCTGAACAACATAGATCGAAGAGAGAGGCGACACGAGCCGCCGTAACTACTCCAATATTTCGGCGCATGAAGGGATTAGGATGGGGAAGGTGCAGCAGGTTGCATATGAATTCCCATTTAATTTACAATTTACCAATTATACATAGACACGGTCGCTTAAACGCGTGGAGAGACGTGCAATACGAGGGGCAGTCATAAAGTTCATGGAATCTACGAAAACAGGGATCCACTCACAAATCGGAAGGTTTGGCTCCTTTAAAACTCGTTAACCCCTTTCATCCCTCCTGCCAACTTGAGTAATCACTCGAAAACGAAGATAAGTATCTTTTCTGGCCTCTTCCAGAATCAAACCCTACGCACACCTTTCTCCAACTGTTGAGGGCGACCGAAATATATATATCGGAGAATTTTGTTCTTCCATTAGTCCTTTAACGAATACAGGAATGCCCCCAAAGGTTTCCATTTGCGTGACATGCCTCATCGAACTAAGGCAGTATTGGGCGCTGTGCCGGGGTGGAGCTGTCCGCCAGGGTGTATTATTATTTAAATATGCTTATTAAGCGAAAAATCAAATCATTTCGTAAGGCTTCGGAGTTAAACCTGAGCTGTGGAATGCAGCATCGGTAGGCATAGAAATGAGGAATCACACCAATTTTTAGGTCATTATCGATTTAATTGTGTTATTTGGGTTCAATAAGTCCCCAAAGAGAAAGAAAGCGTGGGATTTCGCAACAGTTTTCGTGTTTTTCTGCTTTATATTGATTGTCAAGTTAGCGATTGACGACAGTGGAATTATATATTAGGTCACGATCACATTTCAAGTTATTCGATCACAATATCTTAATTTATCTTATGAACTTTTCCCCACTAGTCTAATGAATGAACACTGCATATGATTCCAAATTAAAAATCGTTATCGAAATTATTCCATGGAGTAGTTTCAACTGCAGTGGCAGACGAAACGAGTTTTAATCAGTCAACTGTCAAAAACAGATTTCCGGGCACAATCAGTGAACGAGAGGGTCACGTAGTTGCGGGAAGTCTCCATCGGTTCTTCGTGGATTACAAATAATCAATCCCAAAGAAAATTCCTCGATCGTTTCTCAAGCGGTTAATTTCTTCCCTGTGAACGACTGCGACCCCCTGACCCACGACTCATCTCTTTCAAGGGATAAGACCCCGTCCAAGAGCAGCCGGCGGGAAAAGCGCCACGATCCTTTGGCAGAGGGCGTTTCTGTGATCGGCGGGCCGGAGTTGTACCGCTTCGGACGAGGACTGAAACTGGAAAGGAAGAGGACTGTCGAGGAAGAGTCGGAAGCTGAGGACAGTGAAGATTTGGTCGACGAACTCAAGTCCGTCAGATCGAGTCCCTGCGCTGCCAGAGTCACTCCGGACAGCGCCTCGAGATACAAGGCGAGTGGCACACTAGCCAACATGCCGCCTGACGAACGTCAGGGCTTGTTGCTATGAAGCGCCAAATGGTAAAGTTTACCAAAACATAATAATTCTTTACAATCCGGTGCCATGCAGTTTGGAGCATTTAAGAAATATTTTTGACAATAGCATGAATAAATCTAGGACAGGAAGTATTTACTGTGGAGGTTACCCTCCGTAAAATTATTAATGCGTAACAATTTTCACCATTTGAATATTGTCTAAAACATTAAACTAACATCTAAGTTTTCGTTCTAGGTTTTTGTTTTTCTCGCATGACTCCTCCGATTCTTGCACTAATTCCACAGGCTTAAGTGTTAGGGAATCAAACGGAGAGAGAAAAATAAATTAACTTCTATTAGTGGACTCGATATGATGATTAGCTATTGAACATATAGTTGTAAAGAAAAAATTACTGTAATACATTTCATTTTTAATAATTCGACTTAAACGTAGGTGTGATTTGACTCTAGTTGTCAATGTACCTTAAATAAAGTCTATCCACCTATTGAATGAGATATCCATTTTTATTAGCCCTTGCAAAACGTAGTCTCTTTTGCGTATCGACCATTTCCCAAGGGATAAGAGGTTTGATTCTCAAGGGTTCACAGTGTTTTATATAGTACTAATTGACCAATTTTCAACAAAAATGCTTACACGCATATTCTTATACGCATGTTTATGCGTATTAACGGTTTATTGCTGATCAGGAATGAACGGTGTTTTAAAGAGTGCTAGGAAATTAATTTAATCGATGGTGTTGCTTTGGATTTCATGAAAATTCTGGATATAAGACTAGCTATCTAAAATCAACTGTGACATGTACTGAATTGGGAAATATACAGATGGATTTTCACAAGAGTATAATTACCCCTATTCCCAAAAGAAGAGGGCAGATGAATGTGAAGAATTCCGAGCCATAAGACAGATGAGACATGTAGTCCATATCATGTCAATAATTCTATAACGAAGAATGGAACGTAAATCAATAGAGTTCCTATACGATGATAAGTTTAGATTTATGAAAAGAAAGAGCAGAAGATGAATTACATTGGCCCTTATTCTAATTATAAGAAAGAGTATGGAAAAGGATCAATATACATTTATAGTAGTTGTCGGTCCGGAAAAAATGTATTCCATAACGTCCACTGGAGTAAAATTCTTCCTATTCTGAAGGATATAAGAGTGCGTTCTAAAGACAGAAGGGTGATAATATTAAATCGCCTACATCCTCTTAATCAAGTAATACGAATGTAATTTAAACATGGCTTTGAAGAAGTAAAACCAAAGGAATCAGACTAGGATGTGAATTATAATAGCTTCGATGTCTACAAAGAGGAAGCATTAAATGAAATAATAGGAAATAGTCCATGATTGGGTGTATAATGAGGAAAAATTTCTTTGTTTTGCCGGTGACATAGCTGTTGCGGCAGAAAGGGGTCTGAAGAAAATCCTCGGTAACTTATTTTTAGAGAAGGTGATGAATAAGTGCCACCTGAAGATAATTAAAGGGAAAACAAAGATTTTGTTTCGTAGAAGACGAGGATGAGACAGCGATTCCTAGGGAATCAAAAGAAGTGGAAGTTTTTTTTATTTGGTAAGTAGAGTTAGCAGTGATGGAAGAACCTATTATTATTAATGGTAATATACCGGTTAAGGTAGGTTTCTGATGTACACGCACATTTTCTGCCACCATTTATTCCATCTAAATCTGCATAAACTTTTCCTCCCTCTCCCTCGCTTACCAAACATTCTACCCTCAATCACATT
>LYUA01000092.1:1173077-1188643 GCA_002093875.1 Calopteryx splendens
CCCCCCCCCCCTGCCACACGCCCTAGCGGCGGCTAGCGGGGTATCGTGTAGACTTTGGCTTATGCCTGTTTTCTCTAAGCTAAATCCAAGCTCTATTGTTTTAGGAACCAGAAATTTCTGGTAAATCGTAGGCGTAAAGAACTTGCCTCCTGCACTCAAAGAGTGAATTTCACACAAGCCTTGGGGTCTGCACCGCACGTGGTACTAAACCAGATGAGCTTTATCCTCACCTAACAAACTATGGATTAACGAGCGTTTATTCATTTCTTGCAGTTAGCTACTTTTTCCCCGAAAAGGAAATTGAGGCAGGCGATTGGGCATTTTTTAAGGCTACGATAGGCGCCAATCAAATATTTTTGTGAGCCCCTAAAAAAAGGGAAACTTTCAATCATCGCGGTTACGGGCGTCGCCGCCGACTTCTGTTACAAGATTAATCAACGACCGTGAATCAATCTCTCATCTTATACGCATGGCAGCTACGAGAGAAAGTTTAAGAGAGATTATGCGCAAAACTTGACTGGCCATAGCTGTGACTAGTAAGATCCATGGGGTAGGGGCAAGGTAGGTGATGGCTGTCTACCTCCGAAAGATATCTAGACGTCCCTCCTTCTAAAATTGACGGTATCTATGAAGGGACGCTGGAGAGCTGAAGGGGATGACTGAGAGGAGAAAGGAATAGAGAGATGACTAAACATCCTCATTCTCATGATCATTTTCCGCTGTCGACGATGAATCATTACAGCTTTAGAGACACAATTTCGTGCACAAACATTCTTGTCGCCGAAAGGAAGTATAAGTCGAGGACAACTTCCCATGGTAGAAATCCCCATGAATTGTACTTAGATACTTCTTCTTTTAAGTTTCCACGGGCCATCGTGAATGCAAGGGATAATTTTTTAACGTATTTGGGGAAATTCCCAGAAAAACGCCTGGTTAATAATTCTGTTCGGGTATGGTTTCCAGCCGACCAGCCGCAGGCTTTAACGATAGCTAGAATATGTTTCACTAGGCAGCGATAATCCCCAGTGAAAGCCTGACACGAATTGAAACATTAATTACCGGTAATCAATAAATAATTTCCAATGGAAATTGCGCTCGCAACACTACTTGTTATAATCAACAAACTATCAAGTCTTCAACCATGCCCAAGTCGGGGCCTACCTTTCGTTTCTTTGGAGCACTGAAGTCTATCTGCTGGGTCCTCCCCAAATCTGTCCCCCCAACATGCGTCCCCACGAGTTCTTCATGAGTGCCGCAGAGAATTTTCATGGTTGGTGAATCCGACACATCACCACACTCCAAGCCGTCCTCCGTGTGATCGAGGGCCGCCTTAAGGTCATCCGGGGAATTTGTTTGCGTCTCTCTGCAGGATCGCTCATTACCTTGGAGGGTCATCGCTCCTCCAAGATCGCCTCCACATCTCCGGAGCGGTCCCGACACATCCGCGCTTGGACCAGTAATCCCTCCAGGAGGATTCGCTTCCGGGAGTGAGTTTTCCGCATCATTCGAGTCCGCGTTATTCCCGAAGGTGGGGCACGAACCTCGCAATTCGTCGTAGCCACGTTTCTCGGTGGCCCCTTCCGTAGGGACTTGCGACGCTTGCGCCGGGAGTGCTTCGTTGGTGATCCGACGATCTCTCTCTTCCACGTCGCCGAAAGAAATGATCAACTGATTGGACCGCTCTCCTACCGTCGACTGCGGCCATTCTCTGGCATTTCGAACGAGGCGAGTCGAATCTTCCGCGAAGCCTATTGAGTCCATTTGCAAGACAGAGGAGCAGGTGGATAGTGCAGCACACTTCTAGCCCTGGAAGTGAGGAATGGAGTAGGCAATGAACAAAAAAACAGGAAAAAATGCAGGGAAACAGATGTTCCAATTGTCAATAATTCTCAATTAAATTTCTTGGATTGGAGCAATAATTATCGTAGGAGCAGAAAAGACCAGCTCCCGTCGTGTTCTCAAGATCACATGTTCCATTTTCGAAAGCGAAGGAAAATATTTTAGCCGGATACAGGTTCCAGTTCAAATTTTGTCGTGAGAACACCTTCCCTATAAGTAATTTAATTGATAAGGTAAAGATTAAGGGCCTCATATGGGCTCACGTAGATGGTTTATGTAAAAGTTTGCGTTAAATAAATCTTTGTGAAAATGGAATACTACAAAGTTTCCCGAAACAGAGTTTTATGTGTCCGTGCAGAATGAATGATTATTTGAATAGAAACTCAACAGTGAACTTTGGAGCCAAATCTTGTCCTGACTCCAAGTACAGCATAACGCATCAATCGTAATTTTAACAAACGAAGTCGGAAAATTAATTAAGGGAAGAAAATACTCAGAAAAAACATTCCCAGTAAAACATACATAAAAATAATAATTCGGACTCACTCTGAAGAAATATTGCATTGCAAATAGTGCATTGAGTTTAGAGTTATGTAAAAACGTCAGCGGATGATTTTATAGTGTATACTCAAAACGTAAAGCAACGAAACAAACACACCCAAAACACAGGGAACAAAGTCGACAAGATTGTCTTAGCCTCGCGATAAAAAATTGTAAAGCTTGATTATGACCGATGCATGGACAGAACTCAACGCCCTCAATTACAAGACAATTCTATTAAAATCCAATTTGCTCTAAATTCGGTTAAAGGAAAAACTTCACAGCCTTTTTGAAATATTATCTGTGTTTAAAGTTCATTAAAAAAGGAGGTTGTTAACCTGAATCATGAAAAAGCGAGTAAGTACAACATACATAGCGAGATGAGAACTCGCGAAATTGACCTATCAGCCAAGGATTTTAACCAGCGGAATAACACGGTCGACATGAGACTCTTCTAGACTAAATTTCATGATCAAATCGTTGTTGTTATCTCAATTTAAACTATACAGTAGGAATTTAGAGCTCGGTAAAAAGTGAAAACAAACAACAATTGAAATAAATATGTTTGTATTAGATCGTATCGTAAGTGGAATCCCATATAGCAGAGGTTAGCAAACGACTCGGGAAGGGATCTCTAGTTCTGAAATGTGGCCCGACCAATGGCCTTCTAAATACTTTACCAAGGGTAAAAAAGCAACATTGAACTTTGAATTTAAGGCAGTATGGTCCAAAATTCGACGGATTGGATTGGTGTCCTTTGCGGCGTTCAATTCCGGACCGCGGACCATAGTTGTCGCTGTCATGTAGAGTCTAATATAATAGGAAAAAAACCTACGTGTCTTTTTAAAAAAATCTTAATGTCTTAGAAATACTGCACAAATTCACCGACCTGCACAAAAACTGAGTCAAACATTGAAAAGGGCATCGTACCAAAGATGTCAGATAGGTATGTCATCAACTTTCTACAGCACAGTTCCTGTTCCTAAGGCCAACGATAGAGACGATAAAAATCAATGATGATAGATATTCATTCGAGAAATATAGCCAGAACCAGTGCTTTCCAAGCTGGGTGTCGCGCAGCGGAGCGAGGGAGTGCCGTGAACTAATATTATCCTACCTAAATGAAAAATAAAAAAGAATAGATATAATTTGAAGAATGAAAATGTAGTACTTGTAATCGTTACATTTTGAAAACTATTGCTTGTAATCTTCTCATGGTCTTCAGAAAGCAATATTTATATTTAAGTAATCGTAATTTATTTTATTTCAATCTCGCAAATCACATTCAGAATCAGTTTTTGTACAATTCACTCTACTTTTAATTGTAACTCATTGCGTTAAAAAAAGTCGGAAAGCACTACGTTAGTCTTATGGTCCCTGTGTCTGATAATGGGTTCTTGATTTCGTAATATTTGGAAGAATCCGTTGAGAGTGGGAATATTAATTTGTCAAATTTCGCACAACATATCTTCCGATAAAAAATATTAAATCAGTGTCTACAGTAGCAGTTGCACAAGATGAATAGAAGCAATTTCATTGACAGAAATTCCCTAGATAAAAATGGATTCGAGAGAAAAACCCTTTTCTCCAGAGTCTGACTTACTGAACCCTTTCCTAGTACGTTCTTTAAAGGCTTATCAAGGGGGATAGGCTCTCTTTCACCTATTATCATTCCTTCCAACTCACCATCCGGTACAGCGCTTATGGATTTGAAAAACGTACGAGTAATTAGCCATCGCTTTAGAGTGAGCACCTAACGAAACGAAGGAAGTTCTAATTTTGGCTTGTGGTTTCTCAAATGATATTTTGTGAATTCATATTTTTTCCGGAAGAAGGATACAAATGTATGTAACCCCACAGAAATATATGTTGCTGGGTAGACATGGCGATGCCGTGGTTTTCACGCTGCATGCCAAAATCGTTCCGCAAAAATCTCACGATAACCAAGTTCTCGGAAACCTTGCATCCTTACAAATTCATCATCTCAAAAATCAAGGCGTCTCGCGTCCGATTCGACAGACTGAGAACTGGGCTTTCATATGATCCCAAAGTAAGAAATAGAAAAATTCCAGTTTCCGTCTCGGCCATATAACCCCTACTTTTTTCTATGATGTTATACGCCTGGGCAAGTAGCATAGCAGGGGGCTTGATTAGGCTATTAGGTGCCCCACCCGAAATTTTAATTCCACAAGAATAGTTGGCTAAGTTCAATATTATTAATAATTTCATGCAAATTAAAATTTTCATTTGAGCTTAGAAAAATATAAACAAATAATTTAGAACCAATAAAACCAATAATAAATGGAGAAAAAATGTTTTTCTTACCGGAGAGATAAATTCTTCAGGTTCAGTGCTGTTGGCAATGAAATATTAGCCCCACCGAAATTATTTTCTGTCTACGCCACTGGCGGGGGCCCACGGAAAGTACCCAAGGAAATACCTGGGATAGATATCAACCAGAATAATTTTCCTTCACAATACAGTGCGTTTAATGTGAAAATAAGCATCACATAATATTGCACACGAACAACAGTAGCTGAAAAAGGGCATAAGGTGCACATAGAATTTGCTGTCTTTCATCGACTTATCTCACATTCTGTATAATCGGGTTAGTAATCCTAAACATTTACGTACATATGGAGCGAAATAGCGACCATTTAAGCGTTCCAATATCATCATCAGGAAAAATTAGACATCTCCGGAAAAGAATTAAGAGGGGAAGATAAAAATTAATTATTTCTTACGAAGAATCTTTGCTCTATCGTCCCCTAGGATTTCAATCTCTCGACACCCAATTCATAAAAATGTTGGTACGCCATTTAAATATTAAATCATAATTACTGTATTTAGGCAATAGCCACCTATTGCGCTCCTGAGCCTAATTAATACATGTTTAACATATGTAAAAAGGAGTAGATGAGTGTATCGGGGGGTCCTTTTAAAGACTAAATATTCAATGGGTTTTTATGTGCAAATTACCATATCACTTTTTACTGGTATTACAAGCGTTTAACACTTAGATAATAGTTTCCTACATAAAAAATTGAGAAAAATTCAACACTGCAGGCGGGGAGCCTATGGAATCCCGGGGCCCGGGGCAGCCCCACTTGCCCTGCAACTTCGAGTACATTCAGGAAATTAACTTAAATCTAACAGATGAAGACGTCGATTAAAGGTGAAAAAAACTTCCGAAAAACTATCTTTAGGGCTTTTACCCTAAATTGGTAAGGCTCGAAGTAAGAGATAGCACACAAAAGTTTTTCCGCCTGATAGCTGGTCCGTGCGCCGCATTACTGAAATGGATTCCACTTCCAATTGAATCGATTCTCAAAATAATAAATTTCTAATGCTCGTTTATTTTTTTGCGAAAGGTATGTAATACAGATCACGAATTTAGAAATTTCTGCTGAAGAAATAAAAGTGAGAGAATTCCTATCGCAGACTTTCGACTATCACTGTGCATTTTCTCTCGATATGATAACAATCTGATAACAATGAAACAACGCTGGAAATTGAACCATTAGGAAAGCTTTAATTGAAGCTTACAATCGGCACAATATTCATCTCCATTCCTCCGTATTTCGACAACATAGGTGCTAGGCAACCTCAAATTCAGAAAAACATACCGTCGTATACAGTATAGATTACAGGAAGCGCCAGAACCAATGCCACACAGGGTGTCATAGCGGGATTAATTAAATTCTCATTTAGTTTTAGAGAAGTAGCACCAACGTAAAACTAGATCGCGGAGGAAAATACTGAAGTTCGTAGGATAATACTGAAGAGACCGGGGAAGGACACAAGTGAAGAGTAACGAATTAATTTCCATTCACAATTTATTTATTTACCTCCTCAACGGAATTAAGGTTGCTTCAGTTCCCTCTGCAATGCGAATCAAACAAAAGCATTCAACCCCGTATGACAGGGGAAATGGAACAAAGGTATTGGGGGTCGTTGCACTCGACACTCAAAGCTGAAACAACTTTCATTAAACGCACTCTGATGATCCGATTACCAAACCGTGAAAAGTTTTCGGAACGTAGTCGTTTTCATTAGCAAGGGCACACCAATTATGTTTGTAATCTGCAACGGGAATCTTTATGCGACACGCCTCGAGTTTTACGGTGAAGATTTACCGCCTAATTTTAGCCCGCACGGAGAAAATAGAACGATTGGCAGTTGCCCAGAACGCTTCTTCAGTTGAATCCGGGAATAAGATGGAGAAAGACGCAGTTTCTGATCTGCTGGTGAGTACAAAATGTGCTTAACTATTCTTTCACATTACCCTTCAAGAGTTATCATGCCAGTATGTTAATCAGCAGCAACCAT
This sequence comes from Calopteryx splendens, assembly GCA_002093875.1. Classification (NCBI taxonomy): domain Eukaryota; kingdom Metazoa; phylum Arthropoda; class Insecta; order Odonata; family Calopterygidae; genus Calopteryx; species Calopteryx splendens. The sequence continues at coordinate 1,179,786 of LYUA01000092.1, forward strand.
GTTCCATTAAATTCCAAATTATCAAGGCAAATAATTAGGCTTACTATAACTTCCTCGTCCTAATACAGCAGAATAGAGTCAGAACGTATGTACCTGCATGCGCTAATGTCGTTCGCTCCAGTGATTTACCAGGTCAATATCTCGTGCCAGTAGTTGCAACGTGCTGGGTACTTGCTAAAGATATCTTCTTAACTAGGGTCAAATTTCCAGCACCATCAAAGTGTTTTACATCTGACAGCAGTATTAGCATTAGAGCAAAGTAATTATTCTATTGTTGAAGGCAAATAAACGAGTGGAGAGTTTGGTGAGAGCCTTAACTACCAGCGATACATGCCTGAGGGCAATTCAACATCTAATATCTCATTGTTGAACTCTTTCAAGGGTCAAACTGTAAATAGTTTTTTTAATTTATATATTGTGAACCGTGACAGGCAAGAACAAACCACTGTTTTCAACTTTAGCCTAAGATGTTACTATAACTTTGCTATACCAACGGGGCTAGAATAGGAGTGCTGCACCGGATGACTTCTCGGTTATGTGCAAACCACCCGAAGGATTTCTGTGACTCACAATTTCATAATGAGTCTCCATTTTTTACCAGCAAAGGATTTGTTAAAGAGATACATAAAGCCTTAATTCAACATCTTATCGAAGAAGAAGAGGAAATCTATTACTTAATTGCCTTGATTTTTTAAGAATGGACAAATGGTGAGCAAAATATTACAATCCGTTGAAGATATGTATCACATTCCGGCGCCTAACGGAGAAATGACGTTAAAGAGCTATTAAGGATACATACCCTAATGCGTAATCCTAAATGGTGGGAGTCCTCTTCAATGGCAGCGTGCGGGACACTCTCTGGTGATTATTCAAGATTATATTCGTGCTTAGATATTTGCTGGAGCAGAGGAGAAAAAACGTTTGAAATGATCAACATTGACGCGGAACATCCCAAAGACTTTTGCTTCTTCATTCACAAATTGACCGTCAAGGCTTCAATCAGTTTATTAAAAAAGACCTTAATTATTTTCCCGAGGCATTGTAGAGTGTAAATAGTAGAGGGGTTTGCAAATGTGAATATGAGAACTTCGAAAGAGAAAATTATCCGAGCTAGAATTTTCCAGTGGTTTGTGCATGGGTTTTTGTCTTTGTTTCCGCAACTTACGCCATGTATTCGGGTCGTTGAACGTTTAGTAATATCTCGCTTTTAGCTTTCATACGGGTCATAATGTGATTCGCAAGTATATTTGTGAGATACAACGAGCATAAAAAATTGAGAATGCCATTCCAAGAAAAACACCTAATATCTCGAGCCATTGCAGACAAACATTCTATTTTTATACGCACTTTTTTGTGCGCTTTTGTTTACTTCGAAACGGGTGCCAACGAAAAAAAATAGAGCGAATTAACCATAACAAACAAGCGATAGCCTTTAACAGGACTTTTTTGATTGGTAGGTACTCTCTCCTCGGGTAATTTGCACGATCTCCAGGAGAGGAGAAAATTCTTTATTTCCTCCGAGTCATTATTTCTAGGAGAATCTCCTAGAATATTTAGATGTTTTTCCAAAGCTCTCTACACACCAAGATGTTCTACTTAGCCAAAAAAGCGCTTAAAAAATGTCCAATCGTTATGAATAATTCCGAGTCAGTAAATTGCACGAGGTGAGTTAATTAATTAAATGTATTTCATCATAAAATCGTCGCCGCGTCAGTTTTTCCATCATAACTGCTATATTTCACAAAACGAATTCGTTTAATAGCTTTAAAGCTTATTCAACTGTAACAAATCTGCTTTCTGACTCATCGCTTCATTCCTCAACGGTTTTACATTAATGCAGTGGTTAAGAGTTAAGGTTGTAGGTAAAAGTTAAGAGATCATCCATCGACTCCAGTAAGGGATATGATATAAGTAAATAGTTCAGCAGTAGTGGCCAAAGAGTTTAACTTGACAAAATATTAGATTTGCGTTTCAAATCCATTGCCTATTTTTAACTGGTCATTATCCTATTTATATGAAAACGATGTGATGGATAATTTTATAAATCTCTTAATGCAATAATGCAGTTTAATTACAATTACTATTTTAGGTGTTTCCTGATGGTACACAGTTATATTGGTGGAGAATTACCCCACTTATATTATATTTCTAGGGGCATAGCAGATCCGTGATTAATGCAAGTTTTCATAATTTATGAAAATTAAACTACAGTTTTTTTATAATGTCAGCGGGGGTTTAGAACACCACCCATGAATAAAAGGGGAAAGCTGGTTTGTAAATGCTTATTAGCATTTTCCTTTCTTCGTGTCGCTGGTGTAGATTATGTAAGGGAAACATGAAATCTTGAATTTATTGGTACAACAGACTATTTCTCCCACTTTATCATCATTGTCCGAATAGCTGGTGTAATGTGAGGATTGGATAACTCCTTCTAGGTCACATTTAAAATCACACAATTTGTGCCTTTTTAATAAGGTTAATATGGCAGTGATTCTTTCTCTACGGGTTCCCATCCAGAATAATATATTACTTGCATGACACTCTGGGTCCTCTCATTACAATTTAAAATGAACCTGTCTGCTTTCCTACATATTTTTCCATTTATTGAATCAAAATTTTTTAATCTGTTAAAATTGTTCTGTTTATTTTGGTGGCTGTAATCGGAACCCTATTCCATACCCATATTTATATATTCATGGTACCAAATTAATGTCATGTCTCCCTCTATTCTTATCTTTCAAATTAACTTGTCAGTCTGCATAAGATGATTGCATTATTCAGATTTTCTTTAATTTCATGTCCCCAACAAATATTTTACACCTTCATCCCTAACCTAAAAGTGATTTTATGATAGGGGGTTGACAACAAATTTGCATTCATTAAAGCAGTTATTTATTCATAAAAAAGAGAGGTGGTGACATTTGTTATCATTCCATTTTTAACATAAACAATCAAAAACTGAATTTCCATTCCAGCCATTGTGAACAAAAACTTGTGTATTTTATGAGTTGACCTTGTTAAGTGTTCAAAATAGGACACTTTTTATCTGAATTTCACACAAAATCCACATATCATACAATCTATTGAGAGAAACATGATTTGAAAAATATTTCATGTGAGATGGTTAAATCCTCATACTCTCCAAAGATATATAACTTATAATCAAAATATCAAATACATTTTTCACTTATTTCAAAACAACATTTTACATGAAAATATTCCCCTGGGTAGCTCATAATAAAATGTGGTCATAAAGTATGTAATATTCAAAGGTAACAATCAAAATATTATTCCTTATCTGGAATAATATTATATATATTGCTATGTAATTAGCATGGTTGCAGTGCATTGCACAGCACCTACAATTACCCTATCCTAAATCTGCCACTGCATAAGGACGTGAAGGATCTCATTTATAGTAGTGAGTGACTATAGGTAACTTTTAAAGGCAAATTGTGAACATTTAATTGGAATTTCTTCAGACTATTTCTGAAATGTTGTCTCAAAAACACAATATTCATAAGAGTATAATTTGGTATTCAAATTCATTTCCATCAACCTGGACCTTTTAGAAGCAGCCATTGGATAAGCGATATTGTCATGGTCTCTCAGACAAGGTGCAAATGTTTCAGAACAAGGCTGAAAGTCATCAACAGTCTCAAGAAAAGAATCCTTTCTCAGCACAGTGGCTGCAAAAAGATCGCAAAGGAGCTGGGCAAGGAGCTTTTGCCCCCAAGAAAGGTGACCCCGAGTATGGAAGGTGAATAAAACAATTTTCATTGCCACAAGAATGATCAACATCAGATATTGTGTATTGGGTGGCATTAGATTTTGCTATATATATTTTGATATTATGTATTTTTCTAAATAAGTAAAAGTGAAATAACGTTGCTGCCCTGCTGCAACATTATTAAAAGACATTTCCTTCCATCTTTTTTATGAATAAATATGTATATCATTTTCTAGAGCCTTTAAAGACATTCATAATGGAAAACATTAATAACACTAAATACCATTAAAATAACTCTGTGAGATCATTAGATAGAATTACTAAAATATTCTTAAGAACATAGCTACAGTCAGCCAAAGTCTTGGGCAAAGAGCACATACAGGCTTAAACAGCAGGTGCAAGCCTAAGGCAGCAAAATTTAATGTTTAAATGCAATATATTTAATCCAGGGAGACGTGTTCCCTCTCCTCACCACTTAGATGATGGAGTGTCTGTGAAAGCTAGTACTCGAAACAACCCAGATTTATAAGAAACTACATACCTGGCTCAAAAGAGTGGAGGTTAACCAAGGTTCCATTCCAATCTTTAGGCACTACATACTTGTTTTTTCCCAAAGAAGTGCATTCATAAAAAACTGTCCAAAATAGTCCATCATGCCAACTAGAAAAAAAAATTGATTTCACAAGAATATCTATTAAACATCATATAAAAGATCTTTTATCTCATTTTCAAAACCTGACCATTATTTAGTTTCTTAAAAGTTTCAATATGAGAAAATGAATGCAAGTGAAGTTCATACTGTTTGAAGATAATTTACATGAGAAATGTATTTCTAACACATTTGACATAAAAAGGAACATATTGTTGAACATTAAATATGACCATGATAGATCATATCAGTGAAAAACTGAAATAACTATTTTATCAAGAATAACAGAGCTTATTGGAGTTAATTTATTATAATTATGTGGTGCCATAATGTTCAATAAATAATACATAAAAAGTATTGAGAAAAGTGATCAGTTTGTTAAATGTACTGACCATTCTCATTTTTTTATAGACCTCCTTCTGGGTCCAAAACAGAATTCAGAGGACTCAAAGCACATTCCCATGTAACTAAGGAAATGCTAGAGTTATGTGAAATCATCCATGAAAATGCTGAATATTCTGATGGAGAACTCGATGGAATATCATTTGGAGAACTTTTCAAGGTATGTCCTTGGTATTATACCTATCACCTCCAATAACATTGATGTGTATTATGAGAAGGTACACATGTACCTAGACAACAGTGAAAGTAGGTACCACAATCAAGTTCATAGTAGTGTTAATTAAAAAAAGTAAAACATTCAGTCATTCTTAACTGGTTTTAGGTGCCTAACAAAGTACCTAACATGGATCATGAACACTTGGGAAATTTACTATAGTAACATGTATAATTAAGATAAAGAAAATTTAATGAAAATCCAGATTTTCTTAATATTTATATTCTTCAAATACTAATTTTGTGGGAAGCACTTGTCCTTTAATCAGATATCAAGATACAAGTTTCAGTGAATCTCAATAATTTATTTTTTAAAGATAGTTGGATATAATCAATATCTTAATGCCACTGTACAGAAGATTATTTACTAAGTTTTCTTAGTAAACATTAAGTTCTAAAGAAAATATTAACTAGTAGGACCCTGCCCCTTACAGCAGATAGCTAGGTATCTTTAAGTAAGACAACACATGGTTGAACACAATCACTTCATTAGCCATGCAACTAGCCCTGAGATAATTCTCTTTGCACTCAGTTATTTTTCACTCTTGACCAATAATAAAAATTAAAAGATAACACATGGGTACCAATGGCATACCAATTTGACTACAATCTTCAATTCAAAATGAAATTTTTGCAGCTAAAATTTGCCATCAACGCCATATTATCCATTTCCTTTTTCTGTGCTAACATATTACATGATACCTACAAATTCACATACAAAAGTCACCAAAAAAATGTTTATTTCTTAACTGAATGTATTACTTCTATTTCAGATATATACAAATATATCTAATAAAGTTGTTGGCATCCTATTGAGAGGGCGGAAGCACCAGTTCCTTCACTTTGAAGGAGAGACACTATTTCAGGTATGTCATACATTAAAAACAGAGAAATGTTAAATGAACATATTTAAAAAAAATGAAAATCTAATTAATATTTTTTTTGGTTTCAATTGGGAACAACATTCAGCGAAGAGATGATGATAAAATTATCTTCCTCCTTAAGCCCATTGCTGAAATACGAGCTATATTTCACAGCAACAAAGAAGATGACGACTAAGAAGTTGTTTTTAACATTATATAATTTTAAAATGTGGATTTTATGGTTTTTCTAAGTGTTCAAGGAATGTGAAACTACTTTTGTGACAAAAAGCATGCAAGGACATGAAGAGACTAACAGAAACTAGATTAAAAATAAAAGTGAGGTTCCTACACAGTGAATTTCAAAGAAGTGTGAAATCATGAAATACTGCAGGACAAACCTATATTTAACTATGCATATGCACTTAACGGAAGAGATGGGATAATAATATGAATCAGTTCAAATGGATGTGATAGGTGCCTACTATGATAAGCTACATAGAGAAAAGGTACTTATCCTGTTTTTTTGTAAAAGGTTTTCCCTTACCTTTGATACTGTTTACTATGTCAATTAAGCTAGCAATAATGTAATTATTAAATAATAATATTTAATAATTATTAGTCAATATTTCCATTTATGAAAGGTGTATAATACCTGCTATGGAGATTTTATGATATCTATGTATGTTTTTGAACATTTTAATTAACCAAAAATAAAACATAATAACTTTACTGCTGACAAACAGGCAATAAAACTTTTGAGAGAAAATCATATGGGTGTGAAAAAAGTTAAGTAAATGAAAATTTCTTAATTAATTGCTGCTCAATGATTTTGATGTCACTCAAATATTTTTACCATTCCATTTTGTAATAAAGAATGTAGTTTTAGCACAAAGGTTGTTTTATTATCACTTAGAATTTTGATTTCTGTTTGTAATATATCTCTTTGGAAGCTTTGTATAGCATCAGCATTGATGACAGGCTATCATTTATGCAGCTTAGTATACCTGCATGATTTTTATTATATGGCACCATACCTAACTGAGATAAACACATGAAAAAAGTATCTTAAAAATCTATCAAATAATAATATTAATATTTAAATAAAAGAAAAAAGAAAAATAAATGCTCACACCCTTACAAATGCCTAAATTGAATGCATTTAAAAATGCATATTAATTTATCTTGGATGATACTGTTGCTACACTAAGAGTTGCATGGACTCTAATGCCATGCTGCAGTCAAAATGAAAACAAAATCAAAAATTAAAATTGAACATTGTATCACACCACAGATTCCTTAAAATTTATCTCCAGAGGCAAAACACATGTTACATATGAATCACTGATATATAAATGGTTTGAGTTTGGGATACAAATTAAATGAAAACAGTTCACAACATGCTTCCATCACTAATTGAATGGAATAAATGACTCGGAGTAAAACTACAGAATGAGCAGGATTTATATATCTTCAGTTACTTGTACAAACAAATTTAGTAAAGTCACACGGCTCCTAAAATGAAGAGAACCTAAAGGCTGTTAATGCACAAGTAGACAAGTGTAAGACTAAACAGAATATGCTGTACAGGGAGATGGATTCTTATTACATCATCTTTGTATGAACATTTTGCAGGCATAATAATTTGTAACTTCATTTCAAAAGATAAAAGTGAGCATTTTTTCTGAGAAGTAAACATTTACGTTTTTAAAAGGATAACTTAATAAATTGATATTAGGTTAAAATTGCAGAATATTTTATTATTTTTTTAGAATGGCATTAATTTAGGAAAACTGTATAAATTACAGTAAAAAAATTTATATCAAATGTACAAATGATTAAAGAGGTGGTTATAAAGAAAAATGTAAACTAACTGTATCCCTGCCTGAAATTACTATCTTAATAATTCTATTGTACTAGCTGGGAGTCAAACTGCACAAAATAGCCATATAATATAGAACCATCCATTGTATTAAGTCATGTCTTGGCACACATCTTCTGCGGCTCACCCTATATGTGCTAGGTACCCATAGTGACTGCCTCAATCTTTCTAACATGAGGTTGGACCTGCATAGATTTCATTATAATTACCATTTTTTATGTGATGCAATGACTTTTATAAAGTCTTGGGGCCACAATTTTTCTACCCTATATAGTTGAAAATTTTCCCTTCCCTTTGTAAGTTAGATCTGAATTGGTGAGACTTTTAGAACTTCTAGATTGAAAGCATCGTAACATATAATTTTTTCATTTATTCAGACCAACTATGCTGACATTTCAATCAAAACTACAAATTTAGTAGGAAGGAGCCTTGTTGAAAATATTTCCTTAGAACAATACCCGTATATAGACCATGAATTTTCTAACACTTTTTCAAGGTAGAAATATCTTACTGGAAGATAATGACATTCCTGGAAAGTGAGGAAGGTGGAATTGGAAGGTAAATATTAATGAGGAAGTTTTGGTGGACTTTCGTCTTCCCCACTCCGCCTTCCCAGTTCCCATGGCGTTCGTGGTTAAGACCGCGACTATTGTCCTTTTCTCGGAGCCTAATCCTCCCCCACCCCTCACTCCAACCTTCCGCTCCTCTTTTCCTTGGATTGTAAAGACCACTAGAAGATTTCCGCGTGCGCGACTGCGGTTGAGTGGGTTGAGTACAATCTTGGTCACTGAACGCGAGGCTCACCTTCCTACGTGCTGCTTCCTTGTAGTGTTAGCTGACTATAGGGAATAGCAACGGGAGTATCGCTGGGCATTAGATCGACGAGGAGAATCTCTCTGAGTGAGGAAAGGAGCAACGGGAGGAGAGTGCGGGAGACTTACCTTTCATCAATCCCTATTTAAGATAAACTATAGAATTTCGTCATTTCACGCCCTCGAGTCCAAAGCACATTTTTTTCGAACGGAATTCCAGTCTTGGGAACCCGCGAGTCAAGGGTTACCCGATTCACAACACCAACAACATAGCCACTTATGCACAAAAGTAATTACCCCATCCACATAT
>LYUA01000093.1:874-19795 GCA_002093875.1 Calopteryx splendens
AATAAATAACTCAGAAGAGCAATGTGTATGATGATTGCAGGCCACAAATACACACGAAAAACATGGTCACACTGGAAATCACACATCTTTTTTTCATAGGCTTTCGGCTGCTTCTTGCAGCCCTCGTGGGCCTTAGAAGACTGGGTTCTTCTTTCGTATGACGTTGAGGTGGGAGAAAGGGGGTTGAAAGGGAGTGGAATTGGCAAAAGGTTATGCTGGTATACTTGTGGATGTTCAGACCGGGTTTTTCTAATGGCCCTTGTCCATAATATATATACACAGACACACACACACATATAAATATACCCTGACCGAGAAGAATACGGTTAAACGAAAACAACAAAACTTATAAGTCACGTGCCGCTTAGCATCTAACTGCTGAAATACACACCAAGGGGATTCTTGGGGCAGAAGTTCGTACATTTACTGGTTTCGGCAGAATATCAAGTTTTTGACAACATTGCGTAGAACCTTGTTTGCTATAGTAAATATGATAAATGATATATGCTATAATGAATTTGATACATTTAATAGTACAATTTAAATCACAACAAATTAGGAAATTTGCTTCCTAGTAAAAAAAATCCTTTACTAACACTTAAACAGGCAATCAATTTCGCAAAATCACATAACTGTGGTAATTGTGACGACATATTATGTAATGTATCACAAAATGCATGCAACTGAATTTATTTGATGGAGAAAATATTATCCTTGACAATCGAGGTACTATCAAAATATATGCTTGAACTTTTAATGCTCTCTCTGGGGGAATTTGGAGTTGGTCATAGAATACTTCATTTCGTCAAACGTTTTCCTATAGAGAGAAAAAAACTGATGTAGCGTACGTTATGCGTTGGCGCTTTATGTGACCTACATTCTTCGCTTTGCTTGTAAAAGTACAAGTCATAAATATTTTACTAGCCTCATCCAGTGCTATTTCAAGGCAGTCCCTGGATTACAATTCACTGAAGCTGCATTACTTCCTTCACCTATCCATGAATTACACTTGTAAAATTGTGGTTACGTTCTGCGGTGAATACCAATGAAAACTCAGTAAGAATAGTGTATTTCCCTACACATAAGCAATCATATCCAGCATCCACCATGGAGAACAATAAACAGGTGCTTCTGTTTTGACGAGCGGTGCAGGTTCAAGTAACAAAAAGTTATCCAAACTTTGCTTGAACTGTTTCCACTCTTTATTGCGTAATCCGCGAATACTGCCATACCGAGAATCAGTCCCTCGCTCAAGGCTGGATTGTGTTTACAGCTAAAGGAATAAAATTTTAATCCAGTATAGTTATAAATAATATTTCCTCGTGGAGCGTAAACAGGTAGATTTATTCTCCTGAGAGCATTACATCTGGAAAATTTTCATCTCAATATCATCCAGAATTCAATTGTATTTCTTACAATACCTCATTTAACTATTAATTTCGCGTTATCATTTCATGGAAAATTTCCATGTAATTATTTAACTTTTATTTATTTGACAAAACCCTCCTTGTGAGCTTAACGTATGTTTTAATTAGTTAGTTTCGTATTTTTTATTTGTAAGTTTTTATTCCATCGAAACAAGTTGTAAATAAAATAATTCAAAACTTAAAACTGCAAGCCTTTTTACTTTCATCACGGAATTTTTCTACCACATCTGAAATTAAATCGTAACATAGCCTCCCAACTTATCTTTATTAAAAATTATATAAATTCCATTACTATAGTATTTGTCTCCATATTCGTTCAACTTCAATGAAAGATAGAAATTAAGCACAGATTTAGAAGCCTATATTCTCATTACTAATTTTGTTTTATTTATGTTATCCATATTTTCAAGGCTATTAAATTGCAAAAAATTAACATTAAATATTAAGGCAAAATAATTTATATAGCCAGTGTAAATAAAACTTTTAATAGAATTGCAATTGATAGGTTTGAAAAGAAATTCGTTGAATAAACTGGATCGCGAAAGACTAATGGGCTTTCGATTAAAATTTTCCTGATTACCCTTCTACATGATATGGAATTAGCAACTATGAGTCAATATTGGGATCACTCATTTAATTATTTTTATCCGCTCTTCTATTTCCCTCTATTATCTTTACAGGTTAGTTCTTCACGTGCCCAAAAAGGCATGAATGGACATCTGGAGCGTTCGTATCATTAATCTTATTCAAGTACAATCACCTAAAGTTCCAGAGCCTATAAATAGATTTCCATCCTCATTGAAGCGAAAGTTTACCTAATCGTAAGGCATTAACTTGGGGAAAATAAATTTTAACTGACATTCAGGCCATGGAAACAAAACAAGGAGACTAAGAACCATTTGCTTTGGTGTGTGTCTTATCTATGTTTACGCAAAGTAGTAGATGCCTAAGTATAACTATCTTAGTATCTACCCAAGTATAAAATTTTTATCAGTTCCCATATCGTTAAATCTGTTTAAAGAAATTTTTATAACTATGGTTCAAAATGTATCTTTAGAAACATTTATACGCCGAATTTCAGGATAAAAGTCCTATGCCTAAGCGTTTTTCAAAAGGCGCTATGTGAGGGAAAATGTTTACATAAGAAGTAGAATAAGCACCTCGGGAGGTATTTCATCAGAACCTCAAATTAAGAAGTTCCATGCACTGTTAAAGAAAGTAGCATCCCTCTCTCTAGACAGTTTCCGAGATCAAAACTTTTAATTAGAGAAGCGGTTTTCCATTAAAATAACTTCTTCCTTCATTTACATATATTTTGCTACCCCAGCTAAAATAGCTCGAGAATGAGCCGCTGTTTTCCTTATCATTTCATTTTGGAGTTAAGTGGCTAAAAATATATGCTGGTCCAAATTACCAATGGTTGAGTGGTTTAAGTGGAATTACGCAATTTGGTTTACAGGAGAGTGCTCCACGGATTAGCATTGCTTGTGCACTCAAAGTCTGAATAAGTAAGACATTCAAAGAGTAAAATTAGTACGGAATATGCAATGGAGATCTAATCCCTTGTTTTTACTATTCCCTTGGAATGAAGTTATGGTGAACTTGTGCGGATAGGAATTTCTTTTCAGGGAGAGAAATTCAAACGACTGGTCGAAACTGGAATAATTGTGTAGTACGAAGTTTTAAATTCATTTAGCCCATAGTCGAAGAGTGATCGATAAACCTCTTGGAGAAATAATAATTAAAATTGCATTTCTTTTCCAACAAACAAATTCTTGGGACAAATGGGAAAGACAAAAGAAGCATTTCTTTTAGAGAACTAATACAACTGGTCACCCTGTGCAACTCTTTTATTTTTCTTCTGGGGCTGAGTAGTAATTAGCCTAAATATCTGGTATTCCAAACAAATGAAAGCTATTACACAATGAAAAAAGTATTTTTACCACGTACCACCTTTTCCATATTATTAGTATTTTAATCTAATTTTCACCTAATACTGATCTTTATGTGTATAAAGTAGACTAACACGGATGATTATTAGCCATTAGGAATCATTATTAGGGGTAACCATCACGCATAAAAATTAGCATCAAATCCATACCAACTTACTTGCTTACTAATTATGTACATCAAACTGCTTCAAACGAAAATATCACTTAACAAACCTCATAAAATCTTTTTAGAAATTAATAAGGCGTAATCATAAAGTTTAAAGAATCGATCAATCAATAACTTGGCTTAATCAGCCAAGATAAGGAATATTTATGCATGGGGAACAGTAATTATATGTTTATTGGTTAAATTAAATTCAGGTTGACACAGTACTAGTGGTACAGTTTAAACACACACTAATAACATTATACTGGAATTCGCGAATAGTGGTATATGGAGAAAATAGTGAAAATAAGACAACAAAAAGAAAAGCAAACATATGCACAAACCACAAACTAATTGAGAAAGTATGGGTTCACCAAATATGATTTGTTTTAAATAGCCTCGTTATATATATTTTAAAGACATTTAATCTTGATGAAAAGGGCCGAAATAGCACAACAAGTAGGTACATGTTTCCAGTACACGAATGTTTGCATCGTCGCCGTTTGCGTCAGGAGCTGACTGGTAACCATCGTGTCAAGTGCTGATGATTGCACATGAATGTCAGATTTCCAGTTTGCTCAAGCTGAAAGAACATACCTACCTAAACAGTAGAGATGCTGCTTCAAGTTTTGTCAGAAGCTTGGTGATTCCCAACCCAAAACAATTCGTATGATTTGGTAATTGTTTTGGAGACATTGCAATGGAAGTAACCCAAATTAAATGATTGTTCAGCTAATTCAAAAATGGCCACACATCTGTGGAGAGTGACCAGCGTTCTGGGATGCCAAAAGCAGCTCGTAGTGCAGCTGTTGTAGAGAAGGAGCAAATTTTGATATTGGAAGATCGCCGTTTAACAGCATGTGAAATCGTTGACAAGGTAGGGATCAGCAAAATTCCGCACATGCAATTTTACAGGAGATATTGGACATGAACCGAGTGGCTGTGAAATTTGTGCCAAAGCTGCTGGAACATAATCATCCCCGTATTGACGTAGCGTAGTACATGTTGGACACTGTCAACACCGATCCTATACTTCTCAACAACGTGATAACTGAAGATAAGTCATGGATATACGAGTACGACTCGGAAAGCTCCCGATTTGTTCAGAGAGGAGATAATGCAGAATACGACGGGAGAGTAGAAACCTTTTCAATTTTTTCCCGGCCGAAAATCAGATTATTTGAGTCAGCTCTCGTATCGTGGGTTACGGCTTTTGGCTTTTTTTTAATAAACGCGGGGTTAGTCCACGAGAGCGTACCATGATAGTAGGTTGTAACTTCTCATTCGGCTTCATAGTTTTTTGGCGACTGCAGTCCTACGAGGCACGACGAACCTTACGCTGTGATTGAGAAAAAACTCTGCGGGCTAAAACTAATACCGGTGAAATTATCTCTAAAAATCACTATGCGTCTGACAAAATATAATATTTTCATTTATGATTAGTCCATCGGTACCATGGTACACAAATATTAATTATTTTAATTATTTAGGAAACTCAATAATAAGAGTATTTGGTAAGGAAAGAGGTTGAGTTCATCCCTCAATCACAACATTCACTCACTCTTTTTTTTTATTTCCGTGCACACTTCTCATATTCCATGGACAAATCGTCCAGGTATCGACACATACGTTAGGTGATGCTATCTATGAATCAAATGCAATCCCCGCCGCCCAATATTATTCCGATCGTCTTACGCTTGTCGCTGACAGTCAATCGATATTAAGGTATTCAAGGTTTTTCCTACCTATTAATAACTTCGAAGTTTCCTATCCACGTGCACGAGCACCTGCTAGCGGCTTCGGTACCAGACCGATCTATTATTACTTTTATTATTTATGTTCTGCAATGTGTCGAAATCTACCTCCGAGTCTCCAACAAGCATCGCGTTCCGTAGCGTTGCATAATGATCGGAAACTGTGAAGAAAACGTGCGCTGCGGTAGTCACGGCCGCCACCGACGACGGAGAGGTAGCTACCGCACCCTCGTATATACGCCCTGAGCAGACGATGGTACATCAAGAGGACGGCCTTCTGCATGCCGGCTTGGAAGCTTTTCACGTATTCTAGCAAGGATTCTTTCACTCCACGCTTAATTTTATTATATTACTATTGAATACCATTGGACTGACCCAAAACTAAAATCGGCAGAATTTTTACGCAACTTTTTATTTCATATTTACCATTTAAAACGAAGAAACACGTTTCTAACCTAATAAAATGTCATTTGTTTTTAATTTTTTGGAGACCCGGAGATATTAATTCCCCATTTCAGCTTTTCAGTATCTGGATTCAACGATGAAAGTATAAAATAAAATTATTAACACGGTCTTCAAAAATGTACTCAAAGCAAAATAGAACGTTAATAAACACCATAAACTAGGGTGTTTATTCATGCTCATGTTTCAATATTATAAGCGTCATTTCATATTATTGCAAAAATCGTGGCCTTTTTGGAAAACTTCCAATAATTGAAGTTCTGGGTATAGAAGGATAATCAAATCGAAAAGGGATGGAATTACTTCACCAAAGTTCATACTGTGGCGTAGCAATTTGCAGCAAAAAAATTGAAAAATCCGAATCAGCCGCGAAAAATAAGCAGGCTCCTTTGATCTTTCATATAATGATGTAATACATCAGACAAAATTGTAATATGCTCCATAAGCACGATAAAAAGCCAAAGCCCAAGGTGACATTCAGAACTCTAGTGAACATAAAACGTGCTTGCATTATGAGTTTGACTTATGCATTTAGATTCAATCCAGCGACTTTTTTTATGGCCATCACAAATGATCATCACAGAATCGTGAAAATACTTCCTTTACTTCAACTCCACGATAAATGCCTTCTAAATAGAGATAACTCCTAGGAAAAAAGAGCCTTTCATGCATATCAGAGTTCCTCTGAAATCATTATGAACCTTAAATTGCAAAAAAAGTCTCTTTTTCTGACGACGCACACACCAGTGGATTAGTTAAGGTCAATTCAGCAAGAATTTTTACTTTTAGTAAAGAATTCCCAATACATCCTGTCCAATCCGTCGAGATTATTTTGAAAGACTCGTGCTACTCAATGACAGTTCAAGTTTTAACTTAATGCTGTAAAATTGTTTCCACACATCCAATGAAGACCCAATTCTACAATTTGAGAACACCTTCTGTAGCGTTTAGAGACCACTCAATCTGCTCAAATAATAAAAATGTCATCTTAATATTCTCAGATGAGCTATCTGAATTTTTGATAGACAAAAATAAACATTGTTTCTATATGCGATCGACGATAGAATACGGTGTCTTTCTTGGTCCCCTTAGCTAAAGACACACTCTGGCAAAGATAACGAAAGATTGAGCAAGAAGCTTTCGTTTTATTATTATTTAGGCTTCAGCCAAGGCATTAGTATGATAAATATTAATAAGCCATTATTTAGATGCTAAATTAATATTAGACCACGAGTTTCACCGTTAATCGTTACTTATTGATTTACTCTCTTGCAATTATGAAGACGACCTTCATTGCGGATTAAATATAACCTTGACTTAAGTGATAATAAGATAGTCGATTATTGAATATGAATTATGAGTTTAACATAACTATCACTTAAAGATACTTTCAACTAAGAAGTAGGCAGCTCTCTCTTTAGAATTGCCAACAAAGTGAAGCTATCGGAGCGAGCTGATGGTTAAATATTTCTAACTCAACCTCGTTGATGTAAATACCTGCGCATCTATTAAAGTATACTGATTATCGCCATATCTTTGATAGCGTAGCAGTGAGCGAAGAGCGATGGTGAGGCAATTCAGACATTCCCTGCCGTGAGCCTGCTAGGCTATCATCAATACGTGGCATTCCACGTGCTCTCAGGTCAGCGGTACATATTCAAGTGAATTAGGTGAAGTGCCACTTCAGCCTGTTTTTGAGTGGAATAAATACAATCAACGATTCTGAAACACTAGTGCAATAAATCTTAAAAATATGCATTGTTCCTAGGACTGGTATGGATAAAAATTTTTAACACTGTGTTACTTATTACTGCTGCTAACTGTAGGAAGCGTCCTCACCCGACCCTCCCCTCATTTCCCATCATCTCTCCCATCTTCCAATTTCCTCCTCATTTCCCCTACGCCCTCTTCCCTTCCCTGGAAAAATCAGCCTGCGCGTGCTCCCTCTTAGTAATTCCCCTCCGCAGGAACTTCCTCTTCGCTCCCTCTTCCTAATCCCAATTTACAGGAATAGTGGAGATGGGACCGGCTGACGCAGTCACGTTCTGTTGCCATGACAACCTTGACGTCACCCATGTACGTAGATATATGTCTGGTCGGGCAAGTGAAAAGCTGGCTTGGGTTCGTACTCAGCTCGGATGGTTATGGATCCGCGTGCCTAATTGAGTTTATCCAGCTTGAAAATGTTACTTTACCCATCCCAAAAAATATATGTTCTGATATGATTTTTTAAGTGATTTTTGCTTGATGTATGGAAAAATGGAATGTGTGTGAGCATGACCATGACGTGCATAATAATTATTAAAATAAAAATTTACAAATGAAAACATGACGACAAGAGAAGGTTTTAATCTGCGGTGGTCTCATAAACGGTCTTCCCATTTGTCAAAGGAATAAAAACAAAACAAAATCAGGAAAACCCTACAGCATAATCTCTAGAATATATTTCTTACAGTTTAATTTTAAGTCCGACTCGCCACGCTATGGTATTTTCCCTTCCCCTGCCTCCTCTCACTCCCTTCCATTTACCGTCCATCGCCAAAGTTTCGTTCTCCTGCTACTCGCCAGTAGCATTCCGCAATGTCAGCAGTGGCCAGAGTCAAGAATGCAAGGTTGGCAACCGGACGTTCCCTCCCAATCACCCTTCCCTTCACCTCTTCCCTCCCCCTTATCAGTCCTCGATTCTCCACGGCCTCTCTGTAAGGAAAGAGGGTCAGTCGGTATACGCGGCATGGTAAAAACGGCGTGCACGGGGTAAATCACTCTTCCCGTTTTTTCTCGCCAATCCTCCCTTCCCTCCCGCGTTCCCTTGTCTCATCTCCGGCGAACCACGAAAAATGGACAAACATTATTGAATTTATGTTAGCCAATAAATTCAACACTGCTGTATGACATAATTTGCTTTAGGGATTTAAGAAAAGGATGGGGTTAAGGAAGGATTTGGTTATATCACGACAAATCTTCGGCTCTACAGGTTTACAATGTGAACCGCAATATAGTTATTTTAAATGATAATTTTTCGTTTAGACTGCACCTATTACGTTGACCACCAGCCACCATTGCTAACGCTGAAATTCATCCATTTACAATAAATAGACCTCTTGCATTACTCGTATCATAATTCATTTCACTTTACGTTGATATTTGTAGTGAGGCGATCTGCCGTGATATCACTACTTCACCTTGATGGCAAAGTTTTTTTGTATGGCAGAGCATCTACCTGCCATTCACTCTTTCACCTGTTGTTTGCAGATTGATTCATTTGCGTTAAAAATACTGATCAGTGTCGTTTCCAAAGATTAAAAATTACGTGAAAACAATTCTTTTCCACCATTTTCAAACCTCTTCATCACTGATGGAATTTCCTTGCCATTATAGCCCCTCCTACTTTGTTTTCCGTTCCGAGAAACAGCCTGATCTAACACCCCTGAGCCCACCGGCACGAAAAAAGAACCGAGGCCGTCCAATTTTGTGGAATGTGGAACTGTTCAATAAGGACTGAGAGCCCAAAAAAAGAAACTGGGCAAAGCTCCGAAGAAAATATTTTGTGAAATGACTCCATATAGATCATTTTATCGATATGTCCATTTATTTGTGACGGAAAATCTCATCTGCATCTCTTCGTTATCCGAAAATTTCAGCTTGCATAGGGCAGGCGATCTGACGCTTGAAGGCTTGCGACTTAAGAATAAGAACGAGATATCTGGAGGTTGAAAGGGTTATCATAAAGACGTTTAAAGCCATTTTTGTTATGGCACGAATATTGTTGCAAACATTTATTTTAAGAATCCTTAAATTATAGTTATCAACAAAAAACCTATATTTTATCGTTTCAGTCTCTTGTGGCATGTGAAAGGCAGAGTTAAGTCTAATTGATTTGACCTACGACGACATGTTACATATATTAAGCTTAATTATTTACCATCAAATAATTAAAACTGTTGCTGTTTTTAATGATGATTCTAATGAAATTTGTTATTCATATGACGGTAAGAGCGTTCCTTTGTTGCGGAATCTTCTATTTTCAAAAAAGTTAAGAATCCATTTCTCAGGGAGGAAATCTGGTCTGTACGGAACCAATGGGGAGATATTTATAAGATGTCTTTTAACAAAAGATAAGTAACAGGTTAGCCAAATTTGATTCACCATTTCCTCGTTTTAAGAATCAAAATCGTATATTTGACCATACAGGTTCTTCTGCTAATCATATATTGGGATAACCAAATGAATTTGTTTATTTTGTATTTTGATTCAAACTTTATTTTGATTCCAAAACATATATTTTCTAAGTGTCGATAAGAGTATTTTTTTAGTCGATAAGAGTATTTTACTAAGAGTATTTTTACATCAGCTTACCTACGATAATATTCTATTGTGGATAACTTATAAATGAAATTTTCAATTTAATGGCATATTTCCTAATGTTGACGATAAGTAACAATAAGAAGAACAACTTTTAGCAGCCATAAGACCTACCACTAGACCGCATGAGTGACCCCACCGTTTTCACCTAATCATCGCTCTCTTTGATTCTCGCAATGATCTCTTAGATTAGCTCAATTTAAGGTGGCGAGTAAACCAATCCACAGCAGCATATAAAATAAATACGAGTATATCATATTTCGTTCTTAAAGCTCGAGTTACATTTGCTTTCCTATAATCGATCTTCTGAACAATTGGTTTTTAATGATACAATCTGGTTTTATCAAAAAATATTCCGTAGAAATAAGAACAATAAGAAAAAGTGAACCTATACTCCCAATCGGTTCACTTACAAAAGTATACCGCATTCCCGCATGCAATTTTGCAACTTGGATATAAAATAAATACGAGTTACAATACCCATTTTCGTTTAATTTTGATTGCCTCTCGAGCGATTCCCTTTTTTTCGCATCTGCTAATGACTTGGATAATATTCCTAACTTTTTTCTCCAATAGAGATTCTACTATTTCTTTTTTCAATGCTTCATAAAAAACGAGAGTTTTAATTTACCTTAAAAAATAATTTTGCTCATTCGGTCTCCCCGTATGATACATGAAGGTGGAATATCCTTTTAAATTCTGATTAATAACATTGCATTAGGCTGCACCGCACCGCAACTATTGGTTATTGCACGAATATTGATTAGGTACCGATTGAAATCAATTTTTAATTATTTCTGAATAATCCTGTGCTCCACCGCGAATTCCTTCTCTATGAAACGAACGAGCAAAATTTCAGAGGAATTTTTAATTCTTAGTTCCAGCAACTAACTTAAAGAGTAATTAAACGCTATCGATACCCAGGCGTACTCCGGATGAACCTCAAAGAGGAATAGTACATCACTATTCCTATTAATCTTGTGCTTCATGAATCCGTTCCAATATCCCCGAGGTGTGTAGCAATGTCTCCAAATACACCTTACTGTAAGGTTTTTCGCTTTAGTCACGACCAATCCAAAACTATGTCGCTTCCAAGCTAATTGTAAGTAGTTCAAGTGGTAAACTGGTACGTAGGTATATAAAATAAGTTACTTGCTTATCCCAATATACTTGAGGCTATCGCCGGATCTGAGTAATTCCGGGAAGTAAATAGGTCAGGTGTGAGAAATTAATTTCACAAAAATCTGAAATCCAAGTTTCAACATTAGTCATCCACGCATAAGTATGCATCCAATTCCAGCAAAAAGGGTTGCGCAGAGCAAAAAAAAGAGGCACGTGCCACTACTTCCTTCACCCGTGTAGTGGACTTGAACCAATTTCCATCCTGATCCAATTAACACAACGGTGTAGCGATGACAATATTCAGCCATGCATGAAAAAACACTTCAGACGGAAAACTCGTTTTCCAAGCGCAAAAAAAAGTAGTACTCGTTGTTCCTTAACTGGCTCCACAAAAAGGGGCTTGGTGTAAAATTTGAGCGGAGTTTCTTTAACTCGACGGTTTAGAATGCAAACAGATAAATCACATGAAAAGTGAAACAATTAGACAAAAAATAATTAAAGACAAAATATTTAGACTATTTACGCAACAAATCTAATTTACCATAAGTAGAATTGGCACTCATTGGCATAGGTTTCCGTACACACAGATAATATTTCCATAATTTAATTTTACATAATATTTTGAATTTTTAATACATTAGGAAATCAATTTTAATATTGGATAAATGTGGATTCAAGCGTGCATTAAAATAATTAAAATTACAATCCCAAATTTCAGTGGAAACATAGTTAAATAAAGCGTATCATGGTTAATTTTTTATAAAATTTTTTAAATTTGGGGCATATTGCTTCTCTTGGTGACTTTCAACAAATTAAGATGCATGTTAAGAAAAAAAATTGATAAGTATTTCTAAATTAATAGATATAAACAATTAATATTCCTTCTTTCGCAGGTTTCCGCGGCGTGGGTTTGATGAACTCATGGTTTCGGGTTTCACCGCGTTCGTACAAGGAAGGTTCGCAAGGAATAAGGAAGGATAAGTGTTACTTTGAAAAAAAGGACAGGCTGGCAAAACTTGTTTACCAAGCCAACGAACGCGGTGAAACCCGAAACCATGCAGAATTAATATTCCTATATTTATCAACAAGCAGCATACGTAACATCACAACGTAAGTATGGTGCCTGAGGTTTATATATTTCATCATGCACTCAAGAGATAGCAGGTATGAACATCTAAAAGCACTCAAGAAAAAAATTAAGTTTATTAGAAATATGAAGTTTCAGGAAAATTATGAATAAAATTAACCCTGAAATAAGAAGAGAATATATAAATTAGGCAAATACTATAATAGGCCAAATATTTAGAAGATTTTTATTTCCAGTGAAAGTTGAAATTTAGAAGGGAATCATTAGAAATAATAATTGAGATAAAGCACTAGTTAAAATAATACCAAAAATGCATCCCGGGTGTTAAGTATAAAGTTATATTTTCACTTTCCAGACGTATCTGGTGGACAATTAACTCAACTGACCACCGTCCTGGGATTCCAATAAATCATACCTCGTTAGTCAAAAGGTGTCCCTGGGAGAAAGACCAATTCATTTTCAGGATAAGGAAAGGCG
Source organism: Calopteryx splendens (assembly GCA_002093875.1). Taxonomy (NCBI): domain Eukaryota; kingdom Metazoa; phylum Arthropoda; class Insecta; order Odonata; family Calopterygidae; genus Calopteryx; species Calopteryx splendens. The sequence continues at coordinate 13,663 of LYUA01000093.1, forward strand.
AAAGAAAATATTGTTGGTGCTCTAAGTCCTAATAAACATAAATGGAAAATTAAGAAAGAGCAATCATCGCTTACCTGCATTTGGAGAAAGAATTACAATATTGTTGATCCGAACAAAATTTGCCAATTATGAAGAACGCAGGAGTGTTTATTATGACTGGATGGTGATTTCTTGCATATTGCGACCAGTTGTCTGTTAGAACTACTAAAATATATGAGTGTTGCTTCCCTTTGAAATCTTAGAATTTGCGAAGTAAAACTACAAATCACTAAGAGGGAATACATTTCTGTTACTTTTTCTTTGCTCGGTTCTACACTTAATTTTCATCTTTCGGACAAAATCACCGTCTGTCCGATTTATATTCTTAAGAAGTTGAAAAGACCCCATAAAAAATTGGATGAAAAGGGCCATGACTCCCAGAAAATCGTGGATTCTGAACTATCATCTTACTACCTACGCAGTGTTGTCCGAGAATATTTTTTTAAAATACAAACCAGAGTACTTCATCACCCACCTTTGTTACCCCCCTGATCAGGCCCCATGTAACCTAACCTTGCTTCCAAAACTAAAATGGAATCCTGAAAGGATCACGTTTTTACGATGCTCAGGACCTTGAACGTATCGTAAACACAGCTCTGAATGGTAATTTACAAGTTTCAGAAATAATTAAATGACGAACGAATGCTAGAATATGCACATAAGACTCTAAGGGTAGAAATTTTGAAGAAGATAGCTAACATTCTCAAAAAAATATTCGCAGAGACTGCGGGCATCATGAACATTGTTGGCACTATAGTTTCGTTGCAACTTCGGAATACTTTGAAGGCACATGTTACAAGTAAATGTTGATGAAATAAATAATAATATAAATAAATAATATATAATACATAATATAAATGTTGAAGTTGAAGAATATAAATGTTACATGTCATAAAGTAAGCACTGAATTATTTCACATCTAAGATTTATCAAAGACACTAAGTAAATAATGTGAGTGAAATATTGTCATTTTCTGAAGAATAACTTACTAATACGCCCTATCGTATTTTTTCTGGATTTAAAATGCGTAATTAATAATACAGCATTAATAAATGCAGGTAGTAAGGTGAGGGCTATCCTCTTCTTCTAATAACCAAAATTTGGCACATTTCATTAATAGATTTAATACTCATTATAATTTTACATTGTGCCTCAAGCCATTTCGAAGTCCTACCTGATTACCTGCGGTTATTACAGGAATGATTTCTAGGTATAGAGCCTGAAATTAAATGAGGGAATCCAGGGGTATCACTAACATTTTCACCCCCAGCCCCAGAATACTCCTCCCGCTAGGCTACAGCACGCAGCTCGAAAGCAGTTTTTATGTGAAATATCTCACATCGCATCATAGTAAACAACCCGAATGGTAGTAGGTATTGTTATTTGAAGGTACAGCTCATCCCTGACTAAGCCTTAAGGTGTATGCAATGCATACATTAAGGATAAGAGGTTGACTACTTTTCCGATACTATCAATAGGCTTCCTATTTAAGGTTTAGTTCCTAAGAATCGCACCTCCGAGATTTTGAACAGAGTTGACCAAATGTGACACCCAGGACCAAAAGGTAGTCAAACGCACAACCCACTGATCTACCACGATAAATGCATCATGCGTACATAGTAAAATGTTAGCAGAAACGCAATCAATAAGTATCACTTCAATCTATATTCTCCAATCCTAAATAAGGATTCAAATGTGGAATTAATCAAAGCAATTACCCATCGATGTGAAATTTTAGCGGCTATAAATAAATCTTTAAGTCTGCATCTGTAAAAGGATTTCTTAATTAGTAAGCCACCGGTACTGAGAGGTACTAATTATTTTTTCCAATGACATTTGCAGCCGTGTTACATGAAAAATTCTCATTTTGTAGTTAAAAAACTGTGTACCTTTTTACTCAGATTTATTACATTCGTAGATGTATTACATATATTTCATTGCAATATTAAGAACGTCTTTCAAAAGGTTAAGCACAAAAAATTGGAAGCAACGAAAAATGATCATTTAGCATTCAGGATAATATTTTCAATAACGAGTGCAGGGGTTTTCCAAAATATAAAAAAATATTTTTTCATTTGGAAAAAATATGTATAGGCAGAGTGATACCTTAATTTCTGTGATTCTGCACATAGAGAAACCAAAATTTATTTAGACATTGAATGTTCTCTGAAATCTAAATAAACGAGAATCGTACAGGGAACCTAAAGGTAATATCAATCCGGAATTCGGAAACTATCCCATCTGTACGGGAAAGGTAAAAAAAATACTATTGCACCTCGATTCGCTACTATTCGGATTACGAATTTTCAGACGTTAATGCAATTTGAATTGAAAGGGTAAATTCTAAGTTAAGAAATAGGTCAAGATTATCCAATCCGTTCCCCACCATGTCTAATAAGAAGAGCGAAAGGTTTTGTTTCAAGAGTTCGATGCAGGCCCGTGGTGAATCCATGAGAGCCGTTAACATTTTCCAATCGTCCAATCAAAACCAATGAAATGTTAAAAGGTAAAACTCGGACTTAACTTAACAATAAAAACGTTGTTTTCCGATGCTATTTTATTTCTTTGGGCCTACAAATAACTGTTTGAAAAAACAGTTATAGCTCTTTTAGAATTAGTCCATCCTTTTGCATAGCGCTCAACAGATATATTGGAAGAAATGAGATTTAACAACTGCATTTTGGAAATACAATAGGTAATGCGATATATATTTTTGATGCCACATAAGAAATATCTACAATAACTAATCTGAGTATACTTATCTTCGTCGCTGTATAACTTAGAGGAATAGGTATAAAATAAGAAAGCCTTATAACGTCACCTTAGTCATGCTAAATTATAGATCATGATATAACAACAATGTTGATAAGTAGTGTTTATTCAGTATTCACTGATTCACACAAAGTATTTTTTAAATTATTCTCTTTGAAACCAAAATTGATGAACAGGTGACTTTCTTTTCGGTAAATCAATTTAGTCCCACGATTGGAATAACCATATTTCATAATTAATGCAAAGTAATCAAATGTAGCTTTATTTTATAAATGTAGATTTTTTGGTGACGGAATAGGCGGAACAAGATAATGTGGAAAAGCCGCTGCCGAAAAAAGACCCCGCATAAGTGAGGAAAGATAAAAGAAGAATTTTCTGCATAAGCTGTGTGTGTCAGCTGTCTTTTCGGCGAAAATACGCTTTCCTCCAGAACTATCATCATCCGCGATAGAGAATTGTAAGCAGACAGCCGCAGTGTTTTTTAACGGTTTCTACTCCTCATATTCTTCCGAAAATTTAGCATTTTAGTATTTATATTGTTTTTTCCGCCATACCGCTGGTAGCTGGAAAGCGACGAAGACACTTTTTACCCTTTTGGTGACCCTGTGACCGATTCTACAGTTCTAACTCATCTTCTGATCAAACTTGATTATAAACGAGTCTTTCCTCGTTTATCTACTTTCATCACTCATATTGTATTGGATAATGTTTTTTTAGGTCCTGTCAGCATTAAAATAATGTCACAACTCCTGCACTATCTACTGAAAATCCAGCCCATTGAAAAAAGTTAACTCACGTTTCAAATAAAAGGATACCCCAACTACACAGATTATGCTGAGATGTTTCGATTGCAGTTAATTGCCACTTCTACATCTAACTCCTCATAAACGTATAATTTTTCCACATTCCATTCACAATTAATTATTTTTAGCACAAATTCAAGTTGGAAATTTTCCAACAAATATTTTCTGAGCTGTGATGCGCACGAGTATCTCAAAAAGCTTCTACTGTGTACCACTGACGCCTCTTGAAAGTTTCCACAGATACAGAACCTAAGAGCTTTGGGTACCACCAGTACATATTGCACCTCACACTAGTTTGAAAAATATTTTGTGTAAAATACCACAAACCAACTTCTGTGCTCGAAACTATAAAATGTGAATGGGAAATGAAAAAGTTACACTTTTGTTAGGTAAAGGTAATAGTGGTGGATCATGAATAAAGCCACAATAGCGTGATTGATTTCCTGTTTCCACATCGCTCGCCATCTTTGAAATCTCCTATTTTAAAACTACTTGTAACACCACATATACCCCTCCAACCGATGAACTCTGTCTCCTACGACGCTATCTCCAGATTTAGACCTTCTCCCTTCACTACTCCTATGCTTTTTTTAACACTTCAAAACTTGGGCGGAGGTATTCAAAATATACATAATACATAAAATACAAAAACATGAGAGTTCATGCTATTTATGGAAGTGAATTTTAAGAAAAATGATTTGACACTATGAATCCGATAGCGTAAAATAAGCCTAATAAGAGACTCAATAGGAACTGGTAAATTATTCTTCAATTGATAAAATCAATGAAAAATAATTTTACAGTCAGTGAGTCCAGCATTTGTGCAACTCTCTTTTTATTTATTAAGTTGCATATTACCATCCCTTCATCAAAAGGCAAGCATGTTCTTGCATACTTCCTGAAAATAAATAATATAACATTCAGTGCACTTGATAAGTTTTAAAAATTCATTTTTTTCATTATTTTAAGCGAGTTTTGTATTTTGCATCAAATGATCTTCATATTTTACTCTAACTAACATCACAATTTTATTCTAAGAGTTTATGAAACAATAGTTACTGCTGCGTGGATGATGTGTGCTGGGTGTTGAGCACTGAGATCATTTCCGACGGTTAAGAAAGGTGAGTAAATAGGGCTTGCTACAAGTCAAGAAGTTTTGGGGAGACAGAGAAAACCCCGGACTGCAAATAGACTGGCCACGGGCTCCATCATAGATCAACTTCATATTCTACGGATGGAGCAATGTTCTTTTCGTACTGCCTATCGGAGATCAGAATACTTTCTAAAAATCCGCCACCGGTGGTCTTCGAACGAGAGGCTTCGGAATGTAAAGAAACAACAATAGTTACCGTATCTATCGTATAGTAATAAAATATCCTTCGCTTTTATGAAGCAGCGAATCAGCAAATGCAATTCACTTAGCTTAGGGTCTGTGAGAATTTCATTACACATATTTATTGTTGTCAGCTTGTCATCACTCAAGCAAATTTTTCTTTTCAAAGGTTTCCTTACAATTTGTAAACAAACTGCCTCGGCAAGGGCAAACATGAAAGAAATTATCCGGCTCAATTCTCTGACGTTCTCGTCAGAAGTAAAGGAAAGATAAATTCTGTTCACTTGTACCTGCACCTCTTTCAATTGATGAGTTAATATTTTCAAGTCCTCAGTACTTCCCGAATCGGCACTCTCATTAATTCCTTCGTACCAATTAGCACGGCTGTATTCACGGAAGGAAAGACTTTAAGTCACCGTCTACCAAATAAAACGATTCCTATGCTCCTGGTCGCCCGAGTCCCCCATTTCTCGTGCCTAGAATCCGTAGTCAACCCTTCCTTCATGAAGCCCATACTCTTTCCCTTACTACGTCCTAAAATCCCGAAAGCCATTCATTCAGCGCGAGGGGTCTCGGTCGGAGCCTCCCCGTGCTAATTCCCAGAGTGTTCCTCGAAGAGGCCAGGCCCTTCCCTCCCTACAAACTATCCCACCTCCGCCACCCTTTTCAATCCCCCTACTCAGTTTCCTACCTCCTAAAGCAAAAACCCTTCCATTCCCCCATGCCTGCCCATCGCACTCCCACCAAGGGTTGCCAAATTCTTTCACAAGAAAAGACGGAACATTTTCACGAGAAAATACGGTGGAACCTTTCTCCAGGACTTAGTGGGATGAGTCGATGGGAGGAAAAAATTTTTTTTTACATATTTTTTGGAAATATTTCCGAGTAGGGTGTGGCGAGGGATGATTTGCTGCGCGATAGGCAGCAAGTTGAAATAAACGACTGGGAACGGTTTATCCCAGGGTCACCAGATGCCCGTACTCGAAACCGTGACCTAGCTATTTTGTAGGCTTCAAGTCCGGGACGTAAATGGAACAAGAACGGGAATTGGTGAGTGCTTGGTCCTTACTTTAAATGTTTTCAAGCATAAAAAATAAAACTCATAACGTCACTCGTAATGCATCAATTGATAAACGAAAGATTACGAATTCATAGCAAAAACTATTTGGATATTAATAAAAATTAT
>LYUA01000093.1:44385-66276 GCA_002093875.1 Calopteryx splendens
TATATATATATATATATATATATATATATATTTATATTTATGTATATATATATAAATAATATATATATACATATATATATACACAAGGTCACGCGTTGGCCAGTACAAACATTGAACAACGAATAAAAAAGTACACCCATATTCCAAACTTTTGGGTAGCATAACCATCTTTTTCAACAGTAGTAAGGAACTGGAACTGAGGAATGGGGTGAAAGGAAGGGAGGAAAGTAGGGGCGGTAGGTAAAGGGGGAAAAAATTGGGGAGCGTAGAGTTTTTAATGCCTGACATTGATGCACGGGAAATTGAGTGTGCCTAGGAGCCAAATGTGGGCTTGGTCTTTGACTTATTCAACAATTCAATTTCCTAACTACAACTTTGTGTGGCACCTCCAGTCGATATTCACGTCTTCCTAAACCAACCTACGACCCCACTCTTGTCCAGAGAATACCATAATTTCAGTCCTGAGAAAATCATAATATCAGTGATTTAACTCTAATGAAATATAACCTATAGTGATATAATATTATTAATTTATTGATCATTAATGTATCACCTTCAACTGAAAACCTTTTCAACCTTTTAGCAGCTATAAAATATGAAAAGAGGACAAATTTGTACAGTGCAAAAAATTAAATCCCTTATAAAATAGAAATGAATTACATATTTACAATTACATTTCTTCAGATTTTAACGGGAATAATCAACATAATTTAATGATTCTGCCAGTGAATCATATGTATATATTTTATTAACAGTTGGGGCTCTATGGTTACAATTTAATCATGAATGACACTGCTTAGAGATGCATGTCCCTTTTCATCCAGAAGATCTTTGAAACAGAATAATCTGGTCACCCAGTGTGGCAATATATTAATTTTTTTAATGATGCCATATTATATTAATGTCATGCTATTTAAAATATGAAGGAATGTTATTTATGACCCATGCTATAAAATAAATAAAGCTTATTTAATTAAGTACACTTAATTATGTTGTTTAAAATTAAACATGCTTCCTATGATGCACTAATGCTAATGCATAGTACTGCCTTACCCAAGAGAGGAAAGAACCATAACACATTATTAAATGGGATTTTAAGAACACAATGACCTCTGTCATATTTATTGACAGATTAGAATTTTCTTTGCCTACAGCTAATTTTAAGGTTATTAGATCAAATCACTATACCAATGATCAATTTATTAAAAAAACAAATAAATTATCGAAATACAGGTACTCTGAAATTAAAACTTAGACATGAGTTCATGGTTCATAATGATGCCCATCCAAGAAAATATGCCTAATAATTATTGATTTCATTTAATGGTAGAATTTTGAAGTTTTTAACATGCTAATATTAGCTATTCCTTCAATAAATATGAAATCCAGCAGATTTGAGGAACAGAGCATGCCTACTGGATGAAAGTTAATGTTTTACTTCGGTATGTTTGGTATGCATTTCTACCTTTCATTAAAATGTGTGGAGATAAATAAAAATCTTAAAGGAGAAAATTACAATATTAAACAAACAAAATGTAATTGGCACCTAAAACATTATTATTCAGTTTCATTTGATGAAAGCAAGATGGTACTTGTAGTTTTATAAATAGGGAGGTAATTGCATTTTTACGAATTTTAAACAATACCCTAATTTTTAAATTTCACTCCAAAATATATGAATATGGGATAAAAGCATTTAAAAACAGATGAAAAGTTCACTTTTTATTACTTTCTACTCTGTAGGTACTGGCAATATTCTAACTAAAAGATATGGAAAACCTATTCCCAATTTTGATATCACTGCTGGAACATCCATGCACTTAATAAGTTCCATATGGTTATACAAAGCATTCACTCAAGAATCACACAAAAAGTATGTAATAATGCTATTATGTAACCACATGTAATGTGTATCATGAACTCCTATGCTGTCACTCAAAATGCAGTGAAATAAAGTTTAGAAGATTTTACTAAAAAATTAGGAATAAGAAAGCATTACTCATGAGCCTATTAAATACACTGTTGTAAGAATTTCGATTTTGCAACAACGTTATCAGGGTGAACACGTAGTAATCATAAGGTTGGTAAAAAAGTTTCATTTTCCTGTCTGTGATTCACTTGATCAACTTGAGAGATGGCAATGCTTCGCAGACTTCTTGAACGCTCAAAAAGAGAAGGGTCGGTGTAGATAGGCTCACTTGGGTCATCAAAAACTCTGCCATCCCTAGTTTTCTCAATTGTGGACACAATATCATCTTCTTCATCACCTTCTGGTCGTGTCATAATGTTAATTTGCCCTTGTGACCTGTTATCAAAAACAAATAAAAAGTAGTTACTAAAAAAATAAATCTGAACAACCAAATTGTTTTGTCCAAGGATCATTACTATGCTAAATTTATCTATGAAGTTTAAATTTTAAATTCTCAGTATTCACTTGTGTGTTTCCTGTCACTTATTGATAAGTAAAAGCAAAAATATCTATAATTGGTAAGTACCTGTTTTCAAAGGTCTTCTGTATTGCAGGTATAAGGAATGAAATGTTCCCAAAGTGGCTAGATGAAAAGCTTTTGCCAGGTTCATTGGCATACATGCATTCAGTGGGTGAATTCAGATCAGCAGAGACATTTTTCATTTTAACTGACCAGTATCTCCTAAAATAAGAATTAATACACATTATCGTTTCTATTAACCCTTTTATTGTCAGCCTACATTAACTGAAATTGGTAGAAAATGCCTGTGCATTTTTGTGATTATGTGTATTTTTGGCCGTAAATTTATATAAAATCTAATTTTAATAATCTGGAGCCATTTTTTTACTATTTATTCAATTTAAACATAAAGGAAAAGTAATAAAGATATGCGACTCACAGAGACGGAATTGTCAGAGTGTACAAAAGGGGCCAATAGATCGACCAGTGGAATTTTTTGCTCATACCTTATGGGCCAATAAATTGGTCGGCTGACACTTTTAGGGTTAAATGAGAAAAATATCTTCAGCCTTATATCAATTACTTACTTGTAACAAATGCCAGCAAGTGCAGTTATGAGAACCAATGCTGTGAGAATGATCACTATGGCAACAATAAGTCCATAGTATTCCCCATATGTTAGGCAAACACTTTCCTGGAGAATTTCAGCTTTTCCTTCATCTCGCAGCAAATCAAATCGAGATTCAAAAACCTAGAGAGAGAAATACTTCTTACAATCTTAACTCTCGTACATGTTTATCTTATTATACAGGGTTACAACGGCAGTATTAATCAAAAATTGACATTAAGATTAGTCTATTTGTTAGGATGAATAATATTCTACCCATCTAAAAAAAGTTATTCAGATCCTTCAATACCTCTTTCATGTTACCATAAGATTATTCTAGAAAAGCAATTCCATATTAGACAAAATTTTTATCATATTTTCAGGGGAAATAGTCCAGTAATAGATATTCCTTCTTCCTATGTTTTATTATTTATTTTACATTTTTGGATAATTTTTCTTCAGCTTAAATTACCAAAAATGCAAAATACATAGGATGGTAGGGTAAACGAGTTTCTCTTAAAGTCTAATTGAGGAGGGCCAAATATGACCAAACTTTCTATCATGCTGTTTGTAGCTTGTCACTGTAATAGAATAATTAGTGGCATTTACATTCATAGCCAACCTTTCTTTTGTTCACACTTCGGTCAGCATTGACTTGAGCTGAATCTTCAAACTTGAAACAATGGAATTGCTTTATAAACTTACTTTTCTTAGTATTCTTTTTACCTCTATCATTTCACGAACTTGTTCCTCTTCTTCTGTTTCATTTTGAGAACTGGGTAGTTTTAAGGCCTCAGCATTAACATCTCTCCTCCTCCTTCCGTATGAAGGCTCATTCCTTCCTGCATGACCTGTGCAATATGCCTAAGGGAAGAACATGCTATTAGTTATTTTATAATCACCTGCAATTTTTAACTGACCAATAAGATTTTCTCTACATACTGGTTGGCATCCCTCACGGCAGGATCTTACTGTTGCTTCAAAAACTAGGAAATTGGATTCTGGTATTTTAAATGCATTGAATCTAGCTTCTAAGCCATCCCCATCACGTGACCTGTCAAGGCCTGGGAAAACATAGTTGTCAACTGGGCACCTGAAATATCAAAAGAAAAATATATTATTGATCCCAGGTGTAATTACTGTTAAGTGACCATCAAAATTTTTAAAGAGCATATAATCAAATTTAATATGCTATAGTTTACTATTTTTATTTAATAATTCCTACATGACTATAACACTGAATGTTCCATAGTCAGAAGTCAGTTTAGTAGCCCATGTAAGGGGATATTTAGAGTTATGAGGGATATTTAAATGTTCAACAGTTGATTTGAAAAATAGTTCAAGAATTTAATGTATTATAAGCTTCATATTTTTTTTATAATAACAAAGCTCCATTATACATGACTGATAAAAATCCCTGAGCAAATGGAAAATATACTCACCCATAACGATCAATGAGTTGAACAGATCTCCCAGAATATGGATCACGAGCTATAACATTACTTGCAAAAATGTCTGTTACATAATTATATCCATCTTGAGCTTCCAATCTAAATGTCAGAGGATCACCAACAGCAATGGTTGTTGTTGGCCTTCCTTGATATAAAATAAGAAGTCTGACCCTAGAACTGAGTGTATTTTCTGCTGGAAGATATTCAATTGGAATGGGGCTTCCAGACCTGTCAACAAAATAGATAAGCATTAAAATATGTCTCATTAAAATTAATCAATATTTGACCTTTTGCTATTGACCACATTGCCAGTGGCTGAAAAGTAACTCTTAAGTACAAAATAGCTTAAATGCTTGAGTATCAGAATATATGCTACGCCCAAGGAAAAGAGGGAAGTGTGGAGGTTGATGAGGCTGTAAATCATTTTTAGGGGAGAAGATATACAAAAGTGATAGAGAAAGTATTAATTTTTTATTCCCCGCTTGCGTATGTAGAAAGAAATATGAATCTAAAAGTCTAATAATTACACCACTCTATGTGTACTAGAGTTTAGGAGCCAATGGGTTATCGATCAAATACGTAATGCTATTTTATTTCAGATGAAAAAAATAATTCCACATTCTCATTTCTCTCAGTTCTTAATGTTAATTAATTTATTACCCTGCACCAATGTATCCAGAAGTAACAACTGCCTCTCCGGGACCACGGAAAAGGCATGTCAGATTATATCTCTTATCTCGGCCTGTCTGAACATAATCACTGAATTGGACTACTGCAATGTTAGTCATTGAGTCTCCGTACTGAAAAAGGGCAGAAGACAGAAAAAATGTAGAGAAGAATATGCCAAAGAAACGCTATTTTATTAACTAGAATCATCCTAAAATGGAATAGACAATTAAAATGAATGAAAAAAATATTACATCATTGGAGCAACAGCATAAATCCAATTTTTAACCTTGTGTGAAAGACATCTTTTTCATTTGATCAATATCATTATCAACGAAAAATATAAAGAATTATAGAAAAAATATTGAAAAATCCATTGTACTCATTTTCTTACTTAATTATATTACCCAGAACCATAAAGCATGGATCACCAAAATTGTGGGATTGGACCACATTTGCTGCTTTGAGAATTACAGAGGGCCACAAAGAAAAGATATAATATTCAGAAAATATAGCTTCAAATTATGAATGCAAACTTTAATCAATGTTGTAGATATATACTGAACTAGCATATTTAAAGATTGGTACTCATGGTTTCATTACTAATATTCATTACATATTTGGGCCAAGGTTCATATCTAATGCATTTTCCCTATTATTCCAATCTATACTCAGATTCTATTTAGAATAGAATCTCAATTCAGAGGCCCTCCTCATTTTATCAATGAAATTTATTATTCAACGAACATATTTTCTGATGTCCCACCTGTAAAAACACCGGCAGCCCTTGGGCAAAGTCAGAATTTAACTTGAGTGGCACCAAAAGTGCTAAACAGTATTATATACTTTTTATGCCAAACCTAGTTGTAAATTTTATTATTTCAATTTTATTGCATAATTCAGCCAAATAATGGACCACTTACTCTTTGAGTTCCACAGTCTGGGTAGCCCTGGGCACCACTGATCCGGAGTACATTTACTGTTCCCCCATTGCCCCGGAAGAAGCATCGGTCATAATAGCCATGGGTGTATATCCTTCCCATGAAACCTTCAGGTGTTCTCAAAGTAAATTCCATACCATCCTCATTACAAACTTGGCTCACTGTTGAAAGGAAATGCCATAGCTCTTGGATGAGTTGTCTTTAGAGTTGGAGTTATTTGCAAAAAGTTGTTATGTACCATAATCTAATAAAATTCCTATAGTACTGTTCAGTTACAATTATTCATGCAAAAAAATGTTGATATTGACAAATACAGCAAATATACAATTGAAATAAATTTGATCTTGCAATAACAAAAATAATCTGCTTAAAATTATAAGTGGCTGTTTGACGAGCCAATTTTCATTAAAACTTCAATTTGTTTTTTAATCACCTTTTCAACAAAGTATACATATTTCATAACAAATGAAATAGTTTAAAAAATGTGCTCATCCATATAACTGCAATTTTAATCCCAGAGGTAAAGAAAAAAATAAATGCCACAGATTCCATCAAGCAAAATTACACATTGGAAAGCTTACCATCCAAGCAGTCACTGCCTGCACGGCCTCCAAATCTTTCATAGAAGTCATAATCACCAGTTGTTTCAAAATAAGATGGATTGTTCACATCTAAGTCACGTGAATCCCTATCACTTAGCTCGCAGTTTTCTCGATCAGCACCAAATGGACCTGAGTAAGGCCTGAAAATTATTCAAATTGAATATATCAACAATTGGACTGGTTTGATGAGACATGATGTAGTAGAAACATTTTGTCATTTTTATAATTTTGTTCGTATGGTTGGAAAATATTTGAACACTAATTTTTTTGAACTATTGCCAATTAATAATTGATTACTTACCCCAGTCAAACCACAGTGAATTAATATAAGAGATAACTTTTTAATTCATAATTAATACATACATGAATTGGAATTCAAAAAAGATTTAAATGATACATTAAAGTATGAGTAAAAAAATATATTCAAATTGAAACCAAATACAGATCTCTCCCATTTCACACAGAGTAATGCGACATAAAATACAATAAAAAATAAAATCTTCAACAGATGTTTAAAAATATTTAGTCAATCAAATTTCAGTGATTTCCAAAAGGAATATTTTATACATTTTTCTCATTGAGTTACTCAACACATTCGCTGCTGAGTTAAATCATTAGGGTACCATGACTGGTGCAGAGGCTTACTCTGCCTATGGGTGGAAGTAGCAGGGAATGTGTTAAAGGCTCTTTTGGACAATATTAAAATGCTAATTTAAACATGTATTTTTTTAGATTTATAGATAATTTTCTCTTATTTGTCACTGTTATCAAACAGCAACTGCCAGGGATAGAACACTTAATGCTATCATTCTACACATTTTTATCTCAAGGAGTACTCTTTGATTTCAACATCATTCCATGCCTGAAGCTGATTTTTCTAAATCTATGTAAAAATAGAGTGTTAATAAAATAATCCCAACCTAAAGTTGAAGGCTCGGCAAACAAAATCTTTTGTTTCAGCACATTCTTTCTCACACATTAGCAATGAGTTGGCTGCTGAGAATCGACGGACAAACTGACGACGCATTCTAAGTCTGGCACCAACCTACATATTAGGCATAAAAAGAAACCACTTATAAGATTTATGCACATAATTTAAGAAAAAAATATTCTTAACAGATTCTGGTCAGAGCCACATAGTGAAAGAATAACTTGGTCATGTTCAATCATTAATTTTTTGTTTTCATATCCAGATGACACTTCTGAAAAAAAATAATTGAAATTGTAATCAACAACAGACATTGTGATTTCAATGGTCCACAGAGTTTCAAATTAATTGACATTTTAAAAAAAATCATTTATCTACCAAACATGAAGGGATGACTTTCAATGTCCCTACTTCTGTTACATTTTATTTAAATAATTAATATTTATGAGGCATATTAAGTCATTTGGATAAAATACTCGCCTGTCTGAATGCATCTCCATCTTCACATCTGGAAGGTTTACCCACAGACCCACCAAAGCCAGAACTTGCACCTCCAAAACCACCATGTCCCGCTCCATGCCCTGCTCCATGTCCTGCACCATGACCTACACCATGTCCTGCACCATGTCCTGCACCATGCCCTGCACCATGAGGCCCTCCTCCAAAGCTGCCACCACTCCCATAGCTTCCAGGACCTGGAGTACCTCCATAGCTTCCAATTCCACTGCTCCCAGCTGAACCCCCATAGAAATTATCAGTGGGGTAGCTGCTTCCACCTCCACTACTGCCAAAGCTACTACTTCCACTACCGTAGAAAGAGCTTCCACCTCCACCACCGCCACCACCGCCACCACCTGCACCTCCACCTCCACCATAGTGTGATGATCCACCACTGCTACTTCCTAGAATATACATGTTGTAAGAAAATTTATACTTGTACAATCAAAAGTTTTCAGTAATACTTATGTCGCAAATTTATGGTTGAAAATTCATGAACTTTTTGATGCACCAAAAGAATATCAAATGTCATTTTAAAGTACACCAACAAACTTTATTATCTATTTCCACATTTAATTCAGCTCCTATTCCTGAACCTTAAGGCAAAAATTAGATGAAAACAAAACTAATTTCCATTACCTCATAATTGTTTCAAGTTCTCACTTTACATATGGGTTTTAGTATGAAATATTTCAATTTAAAAATACATGGCCTTTTTGTAATTTTTAATGTAATTTACTATCAGCATCAGCATTATGTTATCAATATATGGTACCATGATCACAAATTACCAATGAAAATTTAGTTATGACTAAAGACAAAAGTTTAAAAGAAGTGCTTTTTTGCAACATATCTAAGAACGAAATCAAAAAATAACCACACGATAAGGAGGGACTGCTGGTAGAGTATTTATGTGAAGTAAGGAATAAAATTATTTGTGAGCAATCAGAGTTAATCTCTGAAATATGCTCTAAGGATTAAAGACTTTTTTAAATAAAAATTTGTTTAGAGCAAAAAAAACCTGCTCATGGTATATTTGAGAGACCTAAATGTGTCTGAATTGCTTTCAATTTTAAATTTGATTTTGATTTTTTATAAAAAAGTTAAACTTTTCACAAAATATTATAAATCATGCAATAACTGTTATACATTGGTTAATAGCCAATCTATCTAATTAATAGATTCACACATACCAAAGGTATTCAGGCTGGGTCGATGGCCATGATGACTTGTATCGAGCCCAAGTGGATCAGGACGGTAGCCTCCAACACCTCCACTTCCTCCAGCACCTCCCTCTCCATCTAAATAGTGGCCTTGAAGAAAGCATTTATAATTTTTAGGGATGACAGGGGTCATCCTGACATGGTAGCTTTGAGGATGTGATGCACTTTAAAGGAATTTAATGTCTCTCCATTATCTTCAATACACTACCTTTTAGAATTCACTTCAAGTCGATGAGTAACATAACTAAATATCATCCCGAGTAACTCAACTTTAATACACTTCCAATAGCCTTATTTACTTGATAGTCAACCTCTATCCTTTGGATACAAGGTAACATTCCAATCTCATGAGAATGGTTTTTTATTCTCAGAAAACCAGGTGAATTTCATTGATGTATGAACAAAAAAAGCTTTCATTACAGGGTCAAATAATGTCTAACTTGTGTATGATTGCCAGTTGCTATGTATCTTAAGTTTAATTGAGTACTAGAGTAAGAGAGTGAGACATTCTAGTGATAGGTACATGAAGGAGCCACCATTGGGGTCATTGAAGAAATTAAACATGATTAAAAAACTGCATTATTTCTTTCTTTCTTCTACATATCAGTATTTTCAATATAACAATTTTTCACCAATCTAAAATATATATATGCAACCTATTTTTTATCCCACCCCTCCCTTGCCAAGATATTTTCTTGTTTCATAATGAATTTTAAATTAAATGGGTAATTAGTACCTCAGTGTGAATTGGGTCTGCAGTGCCTGAGGAAAGTAAACACCTGTTTTCTTACTAGTGTGATTGGTTTCTCCAGGTATCATCAATACTCTGCACTATCATGAAAACTATTCTTCATCTTAAAGCTTTAAATAAATTAACCCCACCACTTACTCATAAGATTCTCATAATAGTCGTAATCAGCATCATAAATCATTCTCAACCCATCACGAGTATTGAAACGTCCAAGGCGGCACACTCGTAGCCGGTCTGAGTACACTGCAGAACGGCAAGTGAAGCTGGTTTGTCTCAAGCACTCATCAAGACATTCTCCTAGGGAACGCCCAGTGATTTCTGAATGGTAATCACCACCAAGGCGACTGTGTCGATACCTAGTAAATGCTGTCTCAGGACGTCTTCCATCAGCAAAAAGATGTGAAGTGCCTCCCGAGGATGATGTCTCAGGGAAATCAGGTGTGCTTCGAGCTGAAATTGGGGAGAAAGAAAGTTCAAGTTAAATGGAAAAGGGTGTAATGGGTGGGTATTTGAAACTGAATAAAATAGCAAATGAGTTCCATATTAATTCATTATGTATTAAATTCATGCTAGTATTTAATGTGACCTGTTCATATTTATCATATGTATTGGTTTAATAAAAATTGGAGGAATGAAATATAGTAGCACTTTTTTTATTTTTGAAAGAGGAAAGAAGTGTTTACATTACAAGCATTTCAATTAAGACTCATTTTTTTTCCTTGAGAATAGGTAAAACTATGGCTAGAAGTGATATTCATAAGAAAAAAAGAGAGGAGGTGGACTGAAGATTTATTGCTAGTATTACCATTAATTATCAGGCAAGATTATATATGCATTAAAAGACATATCAGAGCATTGAAATCACATTAGTAAAGGTATGTCTTTTTACTCACTGTTATCCAGACAGAGGAGGTCATAAAGATTGTGAGTAGGACTGCTAGTTGTTCTAAGATCATCTTTTTGTGAAGCTGAATCCTCATCAGACAGAGAGCACATTCTCCCTGTCTCATCATATTCAATGGAGCGGCAGAAGTATCTAATAAAGATATTAGATGAAACAAGATATATTAAAAGAAGAAAATTTATGAGCAATTTTAGAACAAGGAAAAAATTCAAATTGTAACTTGTGTATTATTATGTATCAAAAATATATTTTTCATTTCTCACAGTGACCATTCATATTTCAGTAACTGCTGCTACACAGAATGAAACAATAAGTTTATATTCATGCCTACTAATGTCTTAAAAAGAGGGCAACATGTTATATTAATAGTAGTAACTGGTATTTCTAAATTATTGAACACCTTTGGAAATGCAGTCCACAAATATTTTTCCATTATTCTCACTAAATAATGGAAATATGTAGTAGAATTTTCAGACGCCCAAAACACTAAGTGAAAATATGTTTTTTAATAGACCTGTAATAATACTGTACTTGAAAGCATCAATATTGTTTTAGATAGGCCAATGTTTCCCAAAGTCATTCCATGGATTCTTGGGTTTCCTTGAAATATAAATATGGTTCAGCAGAAACACAAGTGAACAGGAAAAAAGTGACCTTTCATGGGCAGAACCCTGCACACCTCATTTAGATATTCTATGAAACTGTTGCTGTACTATATTTTAACTGCATTTAAAAGATCAATGAATAACTTCGTAGTTTTAAAGTTATTTTAAGATTAACAACTTTTGATTTTTTAAATTTATCCAGAAAAAGTGGAAAGGCATGAAATTTCTTAAAATTACATTTATCTAGAGATGGGTTGACATCCTACATTTTAGGGAAAAATCTTGAATTTTTCCTATATCTCGCTTGTAGTTCGACTATGTAGAGGTAGCTTTTAGGGGATCCCAGATTTCCGTTCGAAACGAAATTTTTATTTCGGTATCTGAAAGTTCACAACAGTAAATATTTTTATTATAAGATATCATCCGATATGGATAAGAAAAAAAATGGTGCGCAGAAGGGTGCGAAATAGGGTCCCCAGAGGCGTCATCCAGAATCGAAATATATATATATATATATATATATATACGAAAATACTACTCCGAGAGCTTCTTTTTCGGGAGCAAGGGTAGAGTGAAGCAAAGTCAAACGTAGAAGGCCTCAGATACTGCTCAGTTTCCCATTGCCACATTGATACGGTAACGTTATTCCACATTCAAAAGCAAGTCTTACCCTTGCGTTCCTCGAGTTACCCTTGCGTGAGTAACATAATGAATTCGATTGTTTTGTATCATCCTCTCTTCCCATATCACTGAAATTCCACATATACATGATATCCGGCACTGGGAATGGGTTTTCTAATTGTAGCGCTATAAATTTTGTCATGAGCAGATTTGATTCACAGAGAAAGCAGTTTTGATTCACTAGTCAATTTTTCATTTTATAATAACCCATGAACACTTTATGTAGTGATTTTTTTCCTATTCATATTAGTTGCAGTCCGTACCAACTTGTTGCAGAAGACATTATATATTCATATCATCAAAATAGAAGATTGGAGTATCGAAATCCGTCATAAGAGTTATTAGTTACCCTCTTTCTACGTAAATTTTTAATAAGACCGACGATAGTGGTAGAGTTGTTTAAAAAACAGGGATTCGCTAAAAATTAATAGGAAAGTCTTTCAATCACAATAAAAAATAATACAATCCGTTATTCTCCATAAAAACTTGAATTCACCTCAAAAAACCTTTTTTAGAGTTTAAAGGGGATAGTTTAATTTTTAATCAATAATTTTGACGAAAAACATCGACTTATATTAAGGAAAATATTGTAGTTACAATTTCAGCTTTTCATTACATTATGACTCGTAATATAAGATTGATATGAATATAAATAAAGCAAACTTGATGAATATATGGGAAAGGATTTTAATACACTTAATATGACTAAAATATCTGCACAATTGTTTCATCAAATTATTATTGAGCAAAGATTTTAAACCTTAAAAAGAATTAATTGTATATATAGTTCGACCACCAATTGTAAACCAAATTTAAGTGCAATTCACGCAAATTGGGCTAAATTCCACTACAGTACTACTTCATATAGACAATATTTCAGAGCCACGGTTTGCATGTCACAATAATTGGACAAAAATTAAAATATTTCATCAAAATGGTATTGATAGCCCAGAACTAATTATGAAGCAGTCTGTGTGCAGACTGAGGACTGCACATGTAGACTTCAGTCTTCTGTGCCTGCAGCGTGATCAAACGATAATGCGGTGCGAATATATTGCCCATACATGCGGAAAATTTCAAAGGCAATATATAACTCCAAAGAAATATCAATTACACAAGCGTTTTCTTAATTCAATTTTTTCCATAATATACATCATGGCATAGAAGGGCTTACTGCCAGTAGAAAATCATATACTACTTTTATTTGTGACCATGGACCAAACTCATCCGTGTATTGCTATCATACGTGAATTGAAATATAATTACGCAGATTTTCAAGCCTTTGAATTCTGAATGCAAGCATGCATTTGAACTTACCCAATCCAATACTAACCGATTTGTTTTATGTTGATGCCAAGGAACATCGAATAAAGTTCTCTACCGTTTTTGGGTAGTTTTCACTATAGGTGGATAGGTAAACTCATAGGTAGCCCTCAAAGTCAGGAATCGGTGATTTAGTGAAACGATTCGACCGAATCCTTAAATTATGACATCTACATTTGCCTTTATATATTAAATTCTATTTAGTTTTTTCAGGTTCAAAAAATTGCGACCATTTGAGAGTCCAAAAGTAGCTAATGTTTCATGATTAACTTTAACTAGGAGGTACAGGTTAAAACAGTGAAAATGGTATCAAACAGAGTGGATAAGTCAGCTTGGAGGAAATGAGAATATAGA
This sequence comes from Calopteryx splendens, assembly GCA_002093875.1. Lineage (NCBI taxonomy): Eukaryota > Metazoa > Arthropoda > Insecta > Odonata > Calopterygidae > Calopteryx > Calopteryx splendens. The sequence goes on from LYUA01000093.1 coordinate 58,349, forward strand.
ATTAATCCAGTCCTTATTGTTCAATGATGTGTTAACATTTATGCATGGGTTTTTTGTATTTATTTATACATTGATATGTATAAGTATTTGAAGACTTTATAGATTTAAAAATGTACAGTCAATACAACATTAATGGGTTAATTGATGATCGTATTGACATAATGGGAATGGTGATCCGGGGAAGATGTTAAATGATGTGTTACTATTACATTGGTTTTTGATTTATATATGGGTATGTTCATTCATATACATGAGTAAGAATCGATATATCGGTACCCGTGGCTCGCGAAAGTCAGTGTGATTTATGACGGGAAAGTGACTATATGAAAACTATGAATAAAATGCTTATGTTTTACCAGTTTTAGGTGTCTAGTATTTGTACATAGGTAAACATTTCCCATATAAGGTTTCTTTATAATCTTTTGCTGGTGTGGTCTTGATTATTTAATTCCCAAATTCTACAAGCCAATTTTCAGGATGAAGTGAAAATAGTTTTAAACTATACGTTGATACTCACTTATCAGCTCGAAGACATCTCGCTTGGCACTCTTCGAGGGAGACATTTCCAAATGCCTCCAACTGGAATGGTCCACCAAGACGCATACTCTCTTCTTTCACAAATACCAGAGCTCCATCACATCGACGTTCCTCTAAAATTATTTAAAAATACACAAATATACTTTTCTGTTTAAGAATTATTGGGTAACTGTTAGTATTTCTCTTCTAACTAAATCACTTTTATATTGTGAATGTAAATAACTATTCTTATAGAGAAGAAGGGAATGCAGTAAATATGTCCTTGCATAGTTTTAGAGGTAGGCATGAAAGAAACCTACCTATTATATTAAAATGAGGTTAACAAATTTGCAAGGATTAATGAACAAAACTTAGGGAAGGATCAAACAACACTATTATAAATAAAATTAAATCGGTTTTCGGGCTTCACATAGATTTCCAATCCATTCTGAACTTAATTAGGTACTTTTGATTGGCTCAACCTTGGTGTCAGGGATGGAGGAGCTAGGCATGAGATATCATATTAGGTAAAAGACGCAATGTACAAATTCACCTTCCAAATAACTTCATTTAGGCTAAGAAACTCACATTTACATTTAAAATAAGTGTCTCTGGAAAGTCAACATTATTTAGGAGCTCAACTGGTGATTAATATTCTTAAAAATTCCAAAATCAAGCCCATAGTGCACAAAATAACTTTCCGATCTTTATTAGGGCAGTTTCAGTATTTTTTTCGACGCACGTCTTATTTATGTAATTCATATGATATTACTAAGGAAGAGAATGGAGATAAGAGAGTGGGGGTATGTATTAGTTCTTCTCAAATCAGAAAGTCAAATGGAATAATCTCTTCCAACTTTATTTTTGCAAATATAAATATGAAATGGAAGATGAAATGCATTTTTATCACTCGTCTATTTCGCGGCAAATTCTTCATTATTTTATCCAAATCAAAATTTTAATTTCCTCAATTTTCATCAAAATTCATTTTAAAAACTCAAACTTTCGATTTTATCAGGAATATATACTTAAAAAGAGCAAAAATCCTCTCAAAAACTCACCCTCACCTAAGAGTTCCGGAGTGTTTTTTTATATTAAGTTAACTGTTTGTAAACTTAACAGACGGTTAGTTTCACACCTATCCAACTTTTTACAACTAATCTAAACAAATCCAAGTTAGCCATAGACCATGATCATAAAAAATATCCAGTGATAATCAAAAATGACTTGAATTAAAACACTTTACCACTAAGGCACGTGTTCTCCAGGTAATCTGCCGATGGATGATCCTCCAGCTGTGCTGATGGCTGAGAGCGACGAGTCAACCGACTGAGTGCACATGTATGAGCTGCTGCATCGAATGACGCTGAGCGGCACACAAATGAGAACTCATTCAGACATCTGAAAGGGAGATAATTAGACATTTCCACTTTTGTTTCTCCTGCATGTTTCGTATGAAATCAGTTACAAGTTCTAATTATGAAAACGGTGTCTCTTCATCAGGAAACTGTTTCCCTTCTTGTAATATCACAGTATTTTACTTTGCTTTACGGATGTTAGGAGATATTTCTAATATTGTCGTAAAGCGAGCATTGTCGTTGGCTCTTAAAGACTGAATACATTTACTAATCTACTAGCCGATTTTGATTTCAGAATGCTAATATTTTAGCCATGAATTCATCCCCAAGGCAGAATTTGTGGCTGGGATACAATACTCTCACAACAAATGGCACACTGCATGACACAAACAGTTGATTTGCTAACCTTGTTGACCCAGCCTTGTGTGAAATACCTCGGGAAATATAGGGTTTTGGATGGAAGTGGGTCGGATAAGTGATGGGATTTTATTTTATTCCACAAAGGTGGTGGTCTTACCTGTCTTCACAATCACTCCTATTAGCCACAATCACTTCCTTGAAGTCGGCTGGTTGCAAAGAAAGCTTCTTTCGAGGATGCCGCTCGAAAACATACCGCCGGTTTGGACACTCCCTCTCCACACGACTAGCTGCAATGGGTTAAAAGAAGTTAAAAAATTCAGGCTCTTTTAATACATGGGTATTCAGTATTACTCATTTTTATCACTAAGCGTGTCAATCAATGACCTAGCCTTAAAAAGTTTAAATGTCTAAAGCCATCCAACGGTAAGACCAATTGATTACCACGAAGGTGTAACAAAATATTTTAGACTTAAATTATGTGTAATTTCGTGAATCTATCCTATAAACTACGAGGGTCAGCCAGAAAGTTCTACCCGCCTCGAAATAAAAACTAAATTCAAATATTCTTTGGGTGGTATTTTTATTTTGTGCAACACTTATATATTTACTCATTTTTCCACATGTTCATCTCCGATGTTCATACATTTGCTACAACGTATCAACAATTTTTTCTATTCCTTCTCGATAGTCCTCTCTTGCCAGACTGCAACTACTTTGTCACACTGAGTTTAACCTCACAGTCATCTGTAAAGTCTTGACCTCCCAAAAATATGTTCTGCCGTAAAAACAAATGAAAGTCACTTGGAGCTAGGACCGGGCTGTATGGGGGATGGTAAAAAAAAAAACATCCCACTTGAAATGGTCCAACAGCTTTTTGGTCTACTTCGCCACATGTAAAAAACGAGCTTTGTCCAGGAGGAGCACCACACCCTCACTCAATAATCCTCGCCGTTTGTTTTTTATGGCCATTCGCAGCTTCCACAATATACAACTGTATTGACTGCTGCATTCAAAGAGGTATGAAATCATCCAAGAGGAGATCTTTACGGTCTTAGAACACGGTAATCATGATCTTCCGTGTCGTAAGAATTTGCTCGAATTTGCGTGGCTTTGGGGATTCCTTGTGACACCACTCGAGGGACCGGTGTTTGTGCTCATGAGTGACATGGTTGATCCAAGATTCATCTCATGCCACAATATGATCCAGGAATGGTTTTATTTCAAGTTTTCAACGTGTAAATTGGTTGCAGAATTGGTCGAGAGGACTAGAATAGAAGGTATCGAAAAATTGGTGAAACGCTTTGAAAAACACTTGAACAAGGGTGGTGTTTACCTATTTGGAAGAATGAGTTAATATACAAGTGTTACACTAAATAAAAAACATGACCGAAGGAATATTTGCTTGTTTTTTATTTCGAAACGGGGAGAACTCTCAGGATGACACTCGTAATTTCACGGTTGACTCGATAGCGGTTGGCACAAAAAAATTAACAGTTAAAAATTAAATACGAACACGAGAGGCAGATCTCCTGGAAATGGACGCTGTTGGGACTGAGAACAAGATTCCCAATGCCTTCAGGTTGTGACTGCTCCCTGCTCAGGAAGCACAAGGATTCCTCGTACTGCGGTACAGGCTGAGTGGCCGGCAATGATGTTGACGTGGCTGACGACGCCAAGAGCCTTTCCCCCGGCTGGAAGTCGAAAGATGAGCAAGCGCGGACCAAATTATTGGCCGCCGTTCGGTCCCGGAGGCACAGGTCGGCGCACCGCTCCATTATAGCTAGAGGAGACCCTGACTCTCTCACCTGAAACAAATTAAAGATAGCTTTACAACGTAATACGGGTTTACTTCTTCTAACATCCTTGAAAATAGAAGAAAAATATATAGGAGGGAAATCGCATCTTTTATGAACGCTCCGTGGCCATTTCTTATTTGTCCATCAGCTTTGAGAGTCAAGGTTAAAGCTGAGAAGCTATAAATAAACACAAATAGAATTTTAAATGAATGGGAGTGATAGAAAAATAATGAAAAAAGCATAGTTATCAAAACAAATGATTGTTTTGATAGGTGAGACTAAGGCCAGAACATAAAATTCGCTTTTGAGGGAAGGGGTGTAGATCTTTTTCATTTGCCTTTTACGGTGTCCCATGATAGCCCGGAAATCGCACCACTAATAATTTCGATTGGGTTACTCAAAGGCATAGCCAGTTTTTGAACCTGGAACCGTAAAAAAGTAGGCAAAACCACAGCAATTAAGCCGAAGTTTTGTTTGTTTGGAGTTGGTTTGATAGCTGAGGTTAGAGCTCAGCTCATTCTAAGCCCAACGATGTGACATTCAAACATCAGGTTAAGAAGACAAGTTCCTTCCACTGTGCAACCTGCGGTTTCCCAGGAAGACCTGGTACCCAAAACGACATACACCTTGAGTGATGGTGAGGGTGCCCGGAATCGAACCCTGGCTCTTCGATCATTCGCCAATTCGACAACCATGCCGCTCAAAAAATAAGTGGAAGTAGAAATGAATTAAGATCCTAAAAAGTCACAAAATTTAATATTTTACATTAATTAGATGAGCATAGAAATAACACCAAACCAAGTGCCTCCCTAACTCACAACATATAATATGCAAGGATAAAAAAATACGTATATACTAAAGAGATATCATGATGTAATTTAAAATTACTCTGCTCGATTAAAAGACTTCCGATTTATACCTCTTCATGGTTCGGTTTTCTTACTGAAATTCCGCTGAGGAAATTCTATGTATCAGAATTCTTAGCCGTATATGAAACGTAGACAAATATGTTGAACACCGCTGCGTCATCACGTAACAATTCCAGTATAGAGTGACATACTACATTAACAAAATAGGAATGATTTAGGGCATTTATGGTGGGATTTAAGCTCCTGTAGTGCTGGGAAGTCTCCTGCGTGAGGATGAGGTGTCACCAATTCCCACGCAATTTTTTATTCAGGAGACACCGTACATTTTCCTAGAGTTGAGATAAGATTACTAAAATGGGGCTTAGACCAGCTGTTAGATTAACCTTGAGTTTATGTGTTCCACTGTAGATCGTAACCTTTCAATCTAACCTTGGGCATGTTCCTTCAGTCAAAGTTTGAAGATCAGGTCTTGAATAAGCATATTCAAACATGCAGGTAATCATACCATTCACATTACAATAAAAGCAAAACGAACTATCACTTAATTTTCGAATCCCATTAGTAAAGACATTTTATATTTATCTTTGTCCATTAGTGTTGTCGCATTACTTCAAACTCGTCTACAAGCTTTCAGTTCTTCTTGTGATTCTGTCTAATAAAAAATTACATTTTTGTTTATCAGATATAACAAAACAAATAAATAGAACGAGAAAGCATTAAAAAGTGGCCAAGTTGATACGGAGATGGACATGATTGGGGTACCCTAAGGATTAGTTCAACTCTTTATTGAAATGTAATGGCTGCATAAAAGTGGTGAGGGAGAACTTCAAATTAATTTAAAGGAACATTATTAAAATATCTTTTCTCTAACAGGAATAAAAAACAAAGATACGTCCTAGAATTGTAAAATAAAATAATCCCGAGAAGACATGACTAAGAAAGGATATCATTCATATATTACAGATGCGGTTTAGATTACTTTTCATTCTATTTTTCTCTCACTTTAGTGCTGCGGTACTGTTAGAAACAGAATCCTTTATAGACTTCATCTTAAATAAGATTGTTCCTCAATTCTGAGAATTACCTTTCAATTCGTTTCCTTCAAATATAAAACTTACTCACTTAGAATCATATCCCAATAAAAGAAAGCCATGGTATTTCTCTGTAAAAACGCTTTCAATAAGTTAATATTACTCAAATTCGTTATCGAGCTTGGTATTGAGTAGAGCCTGATCCTTTCCATTGGCTACGTCTTGAATCTGATAGACATGATAAAAATCCTAGAGGCCAAACCAACTTGAAATGGTAAATTTAAAATGCAGCATCTTCGGCGTTCATAATACCGAGGGGAAGAGAAGAGCAAAATCGACCTCAGTGTAAATATCTTTCCACCGCCCCTTTTCTTTTCTCTTTAAAAGTTTAAGGACGAACTCTTCCCACTCGATGAAGCACTTTTCTCCGGCCCACATATGGAGAAAGTGGGGAGTGGAGGGAAAATAGGGAATGTCGCTTCTTTTACCCACACATCACCAGATTTTGCTGACTAATTACATAGTGATGATAATCTCACACCAAATTTGTCACAACAGAAAGCTGAGACTATGGGCAATTGGTGCAAAAAATAACTGCTATGAATCAAACACATAATACCCCGCTGTAATACAGTGGCGTAGGTGTAAAAAAGAATTACCCTGCTGAACGAGAAGGTGAAAACATACGACGGGGAAGGAACCAAAAACGGTCCATAGAACAATGATTATTATAATGATATTTAAATGATATAACGCATGACAATGAACGGAGTACAGTGAAAGAGGTAGGCGGTAAAAGCATTGTCGATACAAATATTTTTAGCAGATGACATATGGCATAACGAGGGTAATTCTCACGCATCCAAAAGCGATTGGATCAGTCTAAATTAAAGATTATATATTGCTTCCTTAATATCTAGTACATTTGTAAAATTACGCTCGAGGCGATCTCTGTACTAGTAGAGGTCTTCGCCACGGCTTGCAATGAGGTGGGACACAAGACGGAGTGAGTGCACTTTGGGAAAATTGGAGCTGTGGGGGACGCACGGCGACGAATTTTCTTACGTGACTCGGCGATTACAGTACCGTGATGAAACATTGATGAAGGAGAAGCACACTCGGCGCGTGAAGTCGCGGGCCTTACACGTCCAAGGCACTCACGGATGGGTGGGGAGGAAATGCTCTCCTGCGGTCGCAAACGGACGCTCTCCGCGCGCCACACACCCGCCTTCATTCCCGAACCAGCTCTCCCTCCGCCTCTCTCTCAGGAGGAGACTTTTATGATTTGCAATATGGATGACGCCGATCGTTGGGCACCCACTCGTCACAACTTGCGAAGTCCGCCCATGCGGACTCAGGTCTCGAGTCTTCATGAATTAAAAATCTTTCCGCCCCAGATGCTGCAATCGCCCGCTTTATTTAACGCCCCTGACCGTCCGGGGTCACTCGCCGTCGTTGGTCGAGGAGGCAGGGTGGATGCGTGCCCTTTTGGGTTGCCCAAGGCGTACGGAATGGCACAAAGGAAAGAAAAAACGGGGCTATCACTGCGCATGATGCTTTTGAAATTCTTGAGCGTCGGGAGCCTCTAAGCCTAAGTCGCGTCTCACTAACGCACTAACACAGCTTGCAGTCTTCCGAAGCCAATCACATAACGAATCATGGAAATTCACCAATGCAGCGCCAAAAGTCAAATTCGTTTTATACGGAACAAATCACCAGGGCTTGATGGATAAAAAAGGGCATTGGGAGCCCATCAATGTCATGATCACCGAGCGTTACAGATATGCGACATACCTACTTGTATTCCGGGCTTGGCAAAAAGAAATTAATTTAGCCAAATCTCTTGGTACTTAACACCCGGAATCATGTAACATTTACTCAAAGCTTGGTAGTGATGAGAGCGTTAGGAAACTGACAGGAGGGTGGTAACTTGAGGCAAACCAATTCTGAGGATTCAGGCGATATTGCGTGGAAACGAAACATCACAAGGAAAAACAC
>LYUA01000093.1:66311-78245 GCA_002093875.1 Calopteryx splendens
CAAACTGGGCAAGTTCCACAAAAAGTTTTTTAATAACGACCTAGGTTTCGCTAGTTAACCTGATGATGCTGTAACTAGCGAAACCTAGGTCGTTATTAAAAAAAGTTTTGTGGAACTTACCCAGTTTGTGTTTTTCCTTTTGAGGCAAACCAAGCTAAAATCCATGCCGTGCGACTTTCTCGATACTAGGGCTTCGTGTGAAACCAAATGGTGGCATGCCAATACATAAATTTCACACTTTCTTTGATTGCGCTTTAGGGATGAGCTCTAACCTCACCTATAAAAAAACAGCCTCCAGGTTTATTATCCCCTCTTCTCGTCTTTTGGCCTTCTCACGTCCAAATTCCCCGACAGGTTGAAGCTTTAACTCAAAATAATCCAGTGATAATAACTCTCGCCTCACAGAAGCGGAAGCACACGATTTTACATTAAGTAAGTCATATGCTTTCTTTTAAAAATATATTATTTATTGAGTAAGAATTTCCTCTTTCCGAAACCCCTTTACAACCAAAAATAAAAGTATCCATTGATTCTCATGTCATTAGATAACTCAGTGCACAGCTCATTTAAGCCCAAAGGCACATATGATAAACCATTCAAGGAAATAAGTATTTTCTGTGCGATCTATAAATCCCCATTGGGAGCACGAGACTTTCAATGAAACAATTACGCTAACTTTGGTCCTTTGGTACAGGATCCGGTAACATGCCCCCCATCTCAGCAAAACCTCGACCGAAATATATTGTAAAACCCTCCTGTAACATATAAATTATACTTCGGTAGGCACAGTTTAAAATTTTCTAACAAAAGTTTAACGCATAAAAAAACCTTATCGCTCCTCAATCATAATACGCTTCAAGCGCTCAAAAGGACGAATTTTCCTCAATTTAACTAAAAAATGTATTTTAAATTAAACTTAAAACAGGTTAAGAAATAAATAAAATTAAGACGAGTAAATTTTCCCATTTACTCATAATTAATTAAAAAAATACCAATTCTAAGTAAAAATATTATACTCATTTTCTTGTTTTGTCTTATATGGGTTTCCAGTTTCTGCATTATTAAACATTAAATTCAGCTCAGAACCTTAATTTTCAATTAAGGAACTTTTAATAATTAAGGATGGATCCAAGCAGATGTTCGGTTGAATCTTTCTTGATATTTTACAAGGAAAAACTAGGTTAATGAGATCATCACTGGACTATCCTTCTCTCCGTTAGAGGACAAGTTTTACGGTTTTTAATTCGTCTTTGGCGTTATTACTTCCTAATTCATTGTGCTTTCTTTTACTTTTCAAAGTAAAATAAGGGGTAGTGAGTTATGGAGTATTAACGCCCCAGACATTAAAACGGTAAAATTTGTTCTTTAATGGAGAGAAGGACGATCGAGTGGATTTCCATGTCTGATGTCTTGGACTTGAGAGTGCATTAGAAGCAAAATGATTACAGGAAATTCTACTTTCAGATTTCAATTGCCACAGAAGATTATTAACAAATATCAAATTATTTACTTAATGGAAGACTGTTATAGCGCTTACATCAAGAGCAAGGAATTGAATCACAATAACTACAGTCATTGCATGGGTACATGATTTTCACTACAAAACATGGAAATATTCGTATAGTACTGGTGCGCTAGCTTTTTTAAGATGAACCACGGTTCTATGCGGGGAAATGTTCTACATGCATGATTTAAGTTTTGTATATTAAAACTATAAAAAGTGATAAATGCTTTTATGGAATGCATCGATGCTCAAATATGTGTGCAAATATTATTGCATCCATGTTTGTTTGAAACTCATTGCGGCATCTATAACTTCAATAATACCATGTCGAAATAGCCGAATCCGTCATTAATAGACAAAGGCACAGACATAGATACACTGAACTTCAATTTTGTCCTCAAATGCATCCTAAAAATATTCAAAGTTTTATAATAATGCAAAATCAATGAAATGTCCCTCATGAATGCCTTAAAATCAGACTTTTTTGACTTTAGCTATCCCGAAAGGAAACCCCGGGAAGGGTATGCCTGCAAAATGAATCTCTTCAAATGCCTCCAGCTGTCAGGGTAGCTAGTTTTTCCCTCCCATCACACTTAAATTCGCTCTCGTCCCATACGAGCTTTGAAACACTGTAACTCCCGTATATTTTAGATTTTATTTTCAGTTTCACAGAAACATTTCCCTATTGGCGGAACGAAATTTCTGCGAGAGTTCCACATCGCCATAATAATAACTCACTAGAGTGTTGCTTTCAAAAAAAAATAAACTGAACGTTTCATATGAGAAAAAGTAAATTTCGGTCACAATGGAATACATTTTCATACTGGACATGTTCAAAAATAAAAATATTTAAATAAGTAAAATACAGTAATATTCTACTAAATTTATTTTCTCATCCACTAGTTCAGCAGTCAGCATGCGTTTTAAATGGATCCTCTCAGTTGCTCTAAGAAGATGACTGGAAGTGCTCTTCTAGAGCATCCATTTAAATAAGTAGCCCCGAGCATATATAATTACATACAACAGTCCCTGAAGTGGAGAAGTCACAGCTGGGAGTGCAAAATACATGCCTGACGCATTATACATGATACTAGTAGTCTTGATAAAACTTGGAAAATTTTTATTAAATTAGAGTACGGGCTATGAACTTTTGATGCACATGCGATAAGATAAAAACTCTTTCAAGCAACGTACTCCCGCCTCTTTTGTCAAAATATTTATTAAAATGCCCGGACAAAAGAGGCGGAAATAAGGTGTGTTTTTTTATGTGGCAACTTCCTACTCATCCTCATCGCATGGAGATGACTTGGAGAATAGTCAGCACAGAAAAAGGTATACAATTTTTTATCAAAAAAGGGGGGCGAAGCATCGCGGGCATGTGATAAAATTAAGTCACTGTGGTTACATTATGGAATTTACACATTATATCCAACACGAGGAAATGTCCTTTGTAAACTCCACGGTATTTCGTACAACCGATTTCACTCTTACAGCATCACAGGTACGATATTAATCACACTTGAGGGGTAAGAGAAAAGCCGGTCGTACAAAAGAAGTACTGTGGAACGTAAAAAGTGCATTTCCTCATACGAGCAATATAATTGTGGGCACCGCTCTGTATTTCGACTAAGGCACCTATTCAAAAATTCGATTGAGAAGAAAGCCACTGAGATCTGAAATTTGAATACTGTTGGGTTAAACAGATCGTTAAAATTTGTAACATATTCCAAGTCGTTTAAAATAATATCTTTAAGAGTTTCAAAACTATTTTCAGATAAATGTATCCATGTAAAACTATTATTGACCTCTCCGGTGTGTCTACCCGTTTGCATAACAAATTTAGAGGCTGAAAAAATAGGTTCTTGATATTACTCTGAAGACATATCCCCACTGCAAATGAGTTGACGACGGGGGAAAAATAATATTTAATATTTATGCATAATTAATATCCGGTGAAAAACACCATTCAATCTCTTTTGATTGATTTCTAGAAGACTTTTTAATGACAAGCAGTGCACATGGTAATTTTGCCTGGATTCAAACAGTGCCGCCACCCATGGCCTAGATCGATAGCCCTTCAAGGGAAGTTAGGTTGATGTCGGGGCAATTTACACTTTCGTTTTACAGTTTCTAGAGCAAAGTAAAACAATTTTATCGTTTTCCATTTCCCTCTCCTCCCCGATTATCCCCCTCCCTCGCTCATGATGAGGGTGGGTGCTGCACCCACACACACACCCATGCATCGTGAGTCACTGGAACAGGTTAGAGCATGTGAGCAGGTGCTTATATACTCACCACATCGTCGTCGAAGCCCTGGAGTTGCTGGTCAGGTAACCGCTCGTATACAACCCTTCCCACTCCTTGATTGCATGTCATTTGAGCTGAAAAGATCAAAACACATAATTAAAAATATATACAGTGTGCAGTAACCTTATACATTTTTTCAATGCAACTGCGATCCAAAAAGTGATAAGTGGAATTTTTACTCAGGTTATAATAAGGGTCATTAATAAAGGTCTAACCTCAATACATCGAAGATTTTCCCGTTGACCGCTGGGATGTATCCAAAATTTCAGGAGTTACATCTGGGTCTTAAGTAAAGGCAGAAAATAGTGCTACGACACATCAAATCATTTCTTAGATAAATATGTTGTCTTTTTCTCAATTTTGACATAAAAATGGTTACATTATCTAATTTTTCACTCAGATTATTAGTACTGAAGAGATTCTCAACCTCTTTCTTTCTATTCTCTTTAAGGAAAAAAATATTTAAAAAATGCATAATTTTCAAATTATATATTGTTTTCTTAAATATGAATAGCCAAAGATTTAGAAATAAGTTTATATAAATATTAGATAGCATAGTATAGTTATGGCAGAGGCGGAAGAAGCATGCAAGGATAGGGTAGAAAGGAAAAAAATTAGTAAGATTAGTAATTTTCCATTCATACATTAATAACAAACTTTTCTCGACTGCCAACCCGAAACGGAATGGCGTGAAGGGTATGTAGGTGTGTATGCACATCACTGACCAAAACAATGCTGAGACCTCTTATTTTAAAAATAATTTAAACCTGCAACCATTTTAACAGTTATTTAACAATGTGGTAATCAGTCAGAGGCTGGCATGTAGACCATGACTTGTTTACATAACTTTGTACTCAAGTGCCTTCCCTTTGATAGTTAGAGTTGATAAGAAGAATTATTTCATTATTGGAAAAAGATATATTTACATAATTGTACCATTGCAACACTGCCACCACAAATAAATTATTTGCAGGAGACGGGGAAATAGCTTAAACCTGCTACATGGTTAAAGAACTTACATATATCAAATTAATACTGGTATGTGTTAAACAATTGAGATAAATGGATCGATATTCTTGATGAAAACACTTTTTGTATGATTTAAATAATATGTATTAAGTTTTTGGATGGAAGTACATGATGGTTGCTCCAAGAAAACGCAATGAAAACTTTTAAGTTACTAATATGTCTGATTATCGAGGAATTGAAGACAAATTGTTAAGTACATGCATACGGCTACTAATATTTGTATATTACATTCATGAATTTCTTAATATTCCTCCAAAAGACAATAGTCTATTCTAGTTGCTGGCGTTACTGAGTCAGTAATATAATAATTTCATTTAACCATAATAAAAAGAGCTCATAGAAGAATAAATCATGAAAAATACTCGCGTACCTCAGTGGTAAATACTCATTGACGTTTTCCGGAATATCCGATCGCTAAGGGAAAGCAGGGTATACGCTGTCCGGCAGAATTATCATAATAAAAATTAGCAGTTAATTGCAGGCAAAGCATTTTTTTTCTCTGGACAATTTCTTGACACTACGATTAAATTATGCCTTCTCAAGAATTATATAATGCAGAAATGTAAAAGGAAATCTATGTGTTCGGTGAGATCTCTGAAATATTTATATTAGTAATATTTCACATCACGCCAGTCCCCTAACAAGTAAAAGCATTAGTTATTGACATTACGAACAAGTAGAAAATTAAATGCTGGAACTACCCAAAGTAGATAAAAACTGGATTACCCAAATCTTCTCTGTGTATGCCGTAGGCGAATTGTGCTGAAATATTTCAGAAAGAATAAAATGCTGCAGAATAACTTGGCCGGAAGACTAAGCAGTGCGTGTGTGATCTTGGTATATAAAATACTAAAGTCGAGACACATACTATCATAGGATACTATGAACAAATCAAACGAATATTACAATTAGGTAGGTATGTTTGTGAATAACTTAAATAAAATACTTCTAAGATGTTTTGGGATACGGTCAAAAAAATATGAAAGAGAAAATGGATTTTTATGGAAATTTTGGATTGGGAGCTCTTTAAAAAATACTCAGACGAAATTTGATTTTCACAAGATGCCATTTTGATGCTTCTCGAGAGTGAGCTAGAAGGATACACCAAAGCAAATCCTGCATGCGATTACCTCATGCACCATAGGACCAAGCGTTGTTTCACAGTGTTCGGCCCAGTCAATTTAAATTGCTAGATGAATCAATGTCTTTGGCGAGCATAGTTCTTGCATAGAAATCACTATTTTATGAGAACTGCCAAAGAACTAGTACCTGTAAACTGATTTCTTATTAATTATTACTTAAAGGCCAAAAAGTACCCGCATTAAACAGAAATAACCGAAGTTTTGCAAAAAACTTATAAATAAACTGGATTTTGAATATGTTCTTAAAATAACCGACTTCATAGTATTCAATTTGAAGTTTGTGAATTTCGTTTCTGGCTCAAGGAATTGAAGCGGCAGTGTGCTTTTGTCCTTTTAGTTGCCAGGCCATGTTTTATAAATTCTTGGCACGTTTTATAAACGCAAAACTTTAATAAGCATTGATATTCAAGTAAGTTTTTGGCATATATAGTTGTTCATAGACGTAAGTGGTCTTCATTCCGACGAAGTAATTTTAAGGCATCAGGATAAACTTGCCTTAAAATATTGACCGTGACAAACATTTAGAAACAAGCCGCATTCAAGTAGGGAAATTCGTTGTCTTGAAATGTTCTTGATCATTGCTAGTCAATCAGGTTGCGCTTACTTCCTCGATAATGGCATAGCAATAAATCAACCACATACTTCATTTTTCTCTGGTTTCTGGAAGATTCTTCTTGAAAAAACGTCAGAAAGCAGTACGGAATGAATATCATTCATAAAGAATGATGCTAAAATCATCACAGTGGGAAAGATTAAGGGATATGACATTTTTCAACAGGTTTCTGAATGAGAAAATTGAGCTCTACGGCCTAAAATAGTTCAGATAACCAAGGGGAACTCCATTGCCCGTAACAATATATTTTTTATTGTTACGGCCATACCGATCAATGCTTTATCAATTTGAGTTCCCCTTGGTTATCTTAATCAACAGGTTTTGGTTAGAAGTAATCTTGAAAGGTAACTCTGAACCTGTATTGTAGCTTTTCAATGTGGGAGAGTCGTAATTTATATAGGTATTTTATCTTTTTTAATATTTCCTCGCTCCTAATGTTCGGGTTTGATTTCCAGAGTTTGTGAATTCATTACCTTATTTTGATCCTAAATTCATTTTCATCATGCATTTCATATGACCTTTAGGTAAACAAATACTGTAAGTTGTATGGAAAGATAAAGCGTGGCCTTCTTTTTGAATTTTTTCGAAAATAATGTACTATTCTCATCCTTCAATTTCCATCCTTCATCTATAAGTCATCTATTCTTAATGGCCTTAATTATCTCAATAACTGCGGTCGAATTACTTATATTATTGCTGCATAGTTGGAACTCGAGCCAGCAAATACCACACTTTGGGTGCGACCGGTAAGAGAGCTCTGGATCCATTAAATTATGTCTTCATTTATTCTGCACTCATTCAGTTTATCTATGAGTTTGAAGTGCGGAATTTTATCGATATGTTTCTTTAAATCTAAAAATATCGCGTACCCCTGTCTTTTTTTTCTCCTGATTATAGAATGTGATTATTGAAAAGACCCCATGAACTCGTTACCAACTTTTTTGATACCTTCTCTGTCGTCTAGTCTTCGAGTTAGAGAGAGATATACAAGATACCCCGCAAGTCGCCGCAAGTTCGTGTGGCGGGGGGGGGGTGTTATCCCACTAGCAATTCCGGTTATCTTGTTAGGTTGTCTCGTTCCAGCTAATTGCTAGGTTGTTTCGTTCCAGATTTAATTTTCATCCATCAAAGTCGCCTCGTTCCTGAAAATATTTTAGAAATTGAAATTTTTTGCCTTTACCGGGGTTTGAAACTGCGACCTTTAGCTCCACAGGCGAGCTGGACTACCTCGCCCACCCTGGTTATAGGCGGCTTAAGATCGACGCGCTCAACCCTTTCGCTAAAGTTTTATAGTTCCTATAGGCCCTATAGTTTTTTCACGTCACAAGTCACTTCCATCTACCCGCCACGGTGTTTAAGGTTTATCATTCCGTCCCGAGTCAACGGCGTTGGCCGTGTCTTTCACGATTATTGAATGACGCAGGAACTATTAACTCGGTTTGCCTTTGAGCGTTTTTATTTTCGTTTTACGACATGACCGCAGGTTTGTTTTTTTCTACAAGTCATTTTTTTTATACATCCAATGCACTCATGAGTAAAACTTGGATCTCGCGTCAGCGTGAACGACTCCATTTTGTTTAGCATTATCTTTTCCTCTAGATTCATGCTAAATGAGTAACTAATGCTTTCTTTGCCATTTTTCAGTGAGAAATGTCATGATATTGATCATATTGATATGCTATGTGATTTCACAGGACAGAGAAGTTAGTAAGATACCCTATAGTTATCGGGCCAATTTTATGTCCTCCTTCAAAGGGAGTCGCAGAACTTGCTGTCTTCAAGTACTAGTACTGGGGAAGAATGCCTTCGGAAATTAACTTGGTAAGTTTGTTTTCGAGAAAGGTTCCCCCATCACGCGATGTCGCGTTGTCCGTCGTTTGCTTGCTAAAGTAAAAAAATCAGGAGGAAATGAGGTTATAGATATTCTGATAAAATGCATGTAAATAGGATTTATTTTCTCGGGTTGAATTCTATATTTCGATAAAGAACATTCTCATGGAATATTTGGTAATTCATCTCATAGTTAGGAAAATCCTGGAATTAAAAGCTCTCGCAGCGCAATCTCATCTTCTCCATAGCCATTGAATTCTCTTGTGGCATATTCTAGAACACATCCCTCAAAAAAGGACTTTTTCCACTTGCCCTTAGGTTCGTCGTCTGTCAGACATTTTCACCTCTCTCACGCCTCAGCACGTTCAAGTAAATTTTTCGTGACCTGAAACGTCAAAAAACATACTTTTTTTGCCCATATGCTTAATATTTTTTTACACAAAAGTACATCCTGTCATACGAAATTTACGGACACTATTTCCACGGAACGTTCACGGGGCACACTCCGATAATACCCTCCGCGTGGTAATGGCTTCGATCGGCTTGGATCAGCCTCCAATGAGTTTGCTCGAACGAGATGCATGGCGGTACAAAATGCGGAAATGTTCCCCAGAAGGCAATACACTTTCAGGATTGCCTAGCGTGGACAAACCGTGAGAAAATTAAGCGCAAAATACAATTTTGTTTTGTGCAAATCCTTCTCCATATGCGTGCTTTGAATCGTTTTCTGATAAATGCGAGAAAGCAATAGAGAGTCATTTTCATAGAAGTTAATCATCGACGCTTTCTGCCAAAAGGCAACGTAGAAGTAGTAATTTTTCCAATGTCAAGAGTCATACCACTAACACCCACCAAAAAACTTCCTATACTTAACCTCAGTGAAACATATGGTTACAAGAAAAAAATTATCTCCGGCTTTCCATGCTGAATATAATTATGCTAATGCTAAAAATCCTCCGTTTTGCTGATGGCATCGTCGATATAACAGAGAATCGGGAATACTCGGACGTCTTCTTAAGGCAAGTGGATTAAATACTCCATGAACTATTATAAATACAATAGGAATAAAAGGTATAATATTTCACCTACTTCGTGACATAGTTATATGATTAAATTTTACTATGAAAAGGCACTTTCACTGTTCAGATTGGTCACAAGAATAAAGCGGTGGAGTTTTTTCTCATTTCTTAATTTCTTTCCGTGTGCGATGTGGCACTTCCTTAGAAACTTTTTTGGAAATCAGACCAGATAAATGGACAGAAAATAAAATAAAGGGTTCTTACATTAGTAAAACAATCAAAAAGTTTTCGTAAGAAGAATAACACACTTGGTTTTTCCACAAATTTATTTGCACACTACCTAAGTTTCGACTATCAATTCATCATCAGGTGTACTGGCTGAGGTGATGATTTGACAGTCGAAACCTGGGTAGTGAGCAAATAAATTATTGAAAAAACCAAGTGTGCTAGTCTTCTTACGATGAATCGTTTCCACCAAGTGACAGCCATTAACAACATCTCAAAAAGTTATGTTTCTCACATTAAATCAAATGACTGGTAGTATTCTTTTACTGATTCAAGTATGTCAGAGTGAAAAAAATAAGGAAACACGAAATTTAGGAGATCATTTAAGCCTTTCAACGTTAGTCACTGTACAATTATAATTAGGTTTCTTATAAAGCCTTTAGTTGAGTGATAATATTTTAATTGATAGCCTTATATGTTGAGTGATAATATTTTAATTGATAGCCTTATATTTTGAGTGATAATATTTTAATTCAATCGTTTTCAATCATCCTCAGCATTTGATTTCATCAAATCTCCATGCCAAAAAAATAATTGGCACGATTTTGTTTGCACTGAAATTTACAATTAGCACTTACACTCTGTGCGTCATGTTATATGCATAAAATTTGTAGATTTAGCACTTGAATCAAAAATATTTTCCCCTCATAGCATTTTTCTGTTACCGCCAAGTTTTTGCCTGCTTGCTTGCTAGCATAGACCAGCTTACCTGATTTAGCTTGTGGAGACGCATTTCATTTTGAACAACTAACTCGAGTGTATCTGCAATTTCACTCAGGTACATTTGAGTATTGAGGGAGACAGAGACAGCTTGTATGATTTGAGCCAAAGAGGTAACAGGACAAACTGAGCAAGGAAAATTTAATGAGCATGAGAACAGAGACGGAGATAATTCCGGCATCTGGGCTCATAACGAGTGTCACTGAGTCGTAGGTTAAATGCCCAATCACAAAAATTGGGTGTGGCACTTGAAGGGTTAATCAAATGGCATATATTCTTGAATCAAAAATCGAAAATTTGCTACTGTTGGGATTTAAACCCCAAACCACAGCTTGGGATGCCGAGGGAGGAACAGGAAATTTTCCACTGTCTTGTGGCCAAAGATGGTGAAGTTCCCACCAAGCTACGTGATGGGAAATTCATATCTTGATAGGCTCTACAAAAATGACTTTGCGGGAAAATCTTTAGAATCCTTAGAAAAATCAATTATTTTTAATAATGAGAGATAGAATTGAGTTTTTCCATTAAAATATATAATTTTATAATAATTTAACTTCAATTGAATCTTATTTTAAAATCGCTTAAAAATTAACAAGATAAAAGCACAGCTGATAATTCCATATAAATACATAATAAAATATGATAGCTAGATTTTCTACATTCCTGAGCTTAAAGCAAGTTTTTACTTATCAGAAATGTTTCATAATAAATCTATATAGGCATCCAGTGGACGTGTTAACGGCACAAGTAAAATATATTTATGGAATATTTGTGATGGAGGATACATTTGCTGACCAAAATCTTTTCGGAGATAGTGACCAAATGAAGATAATGTGTCGAAATATTGTTCTTGGAAAAAGCCGACTATAAGAATTGTGCGCACCTTTTTCCCGAGGAATATAAAAAAAGCTGAAGAGAATGTTAAAAATGTTCCCCTGGTAAATCACGCTCTTTAGATACCTTTGAATCATGGGAATGAAGCAATGCCATACAGCTGAAGGACTTATCAGTTGGACACTGCTTCAGGGCATCAGATTTTGGTTCAAGCATGGGAAAGAGATCGCCGGAATGGGATTCCGATTAGGGAGGAGACGGTGGTGGGGGAGGCTCGTTTGGGTGTGCGAGAAAGATTAAAAGCGTCGACCGACGACCCCTACGATGGGACCCTAGCCAATGAATCGGCGCTGACGAATTTTTCAAGGACTTGCATTTTTATGCAATTATCACTCTTGGACACTTCCTGGTAATGAGTCATACCTTATATACAGCCTCGCGTCCCATGACGTCTGCTTCGTATCGCTTGTTTTCTAACCATAACCCCCTCATCGCCCCTTTCATACGACGTCCCATTCGATGGCGACCAAGCGTGCTTTGGAACCCACCAATGGACAACGCCGAGGGCAATAGAGCAATGCCTCAGCCGCGCCAAAGCGGAAGTTGCACGGAGCCTATATATCCGGTCAACTCACCTCCCCCACGGCCTCA
>LYUA01000093.1:141831-152066 GCA_002093875.1 Calopteryx splendens
CCCGTGGCACTCTTCGCACATACCCCCCGGGCCGATAGATCGGCCGGCTGGCACTATAAGGGTTAAGGAAAAATATTGTTTCATATAGTCAATCTCAAGGCCATAAGAAGCTCATTTTCCAATTCCCTGCAAGGAATTCGTAAAACTCTATATATGTTATCGATCAACGGAAGTCCACCTCTACTAGTCCTCTCTCTGTCATAGACTTAAATTATTACGAGAATTATCACGAGCTCTTCCGTAGCTGTTTGTTTCCTTCATTAAATGTATGGTTATACATATCATCTCTCAGCCTATTCACAAAGGAAGCAATTTAAAACATTTATTTTTTTAAACAGAATTATCATAGCTTAAACTGGTCATTCGATGCCATAGGGGTAGATAAGATAAGAAAATAATACAATAAATTACAAGAGTATATGATTAATCAAAAAAATGATCTCATTTCACTAAAATAATACTTCGATATTCGCTTCATGGTTTCGTCTTCGGCTAAGTAAACATTCTAATAGAACTAAACTGTACTCATAAATCGAACATTGTCATAGCAGTAATTCGAAATTAACCCCCCATGAATATATATTAAAATTCTAAATGGGGTTTAGTTTTGCAGTGTATGACAAATGTTGCGCATTTCATTATCATGAGCTCTTCTGCGCGCAGCAAATATTGAAAACTGTCCTACTATCAACGAACCGCTGCAATCAACGAATATTCTAAATATTCAGTAATTCTCAAGAATAGGAGGCAGGGCCTGGTTTTAAATTGGCGTCGGTAGGGGTGAAAAAAATAATTTTCGGGCCCTCACACCATCCTACACTGGGAGATCCCCCCTTGCCGTTAGTTTAGGCAGAAAAAGCCACACAGTAAATAATAGGGCATTCGAAAAGTTAAGACCAGAGCCATTTAGAATAAACGAATTTCGGAATTTCGCAAGAACAATTTCAAATGAACGTTTTTTCTAACGAGTACGGCAATTTCACGAAAATGCAGGTCACCACAATTCGCGGAGGTTACAAGAAAAGCCGCCAAGAATGGCCGCGATTTTTAGGACCTTGGAAAATGAGATAAAAGGGCCCTCTAAAAGGGGCCCTTTGGAAACGAATCTTTGGCTCTGAGGAGCTTTAATTTTTAAAAACTAATGAAGTATGTCCTGGTACGCTAAAAGAGCGAAGACACTGCTAAGAGCCCACAATATATATCGTATGACTAGATACTTTGGGTTGGTACATTGAGCAAGAAAACTGAGTCCAAAACCATTCTTGCATTTGCAATCATCCCTTGAAGATTGAGTAAAATTGACGAGTTTACATTCAATATCCGTAATTGGCAAAGTAATACTTATATTTTTGGTTCCGTGCAGAACTTTGCATGTAATTAGCAAGTATTAATTTCACAGCAGAAAACGTTTTGAAGTACGTCAGGAACATGGTTTATAAATGGAAACAATACATATTTTGATTTGGCAAATAGATGAGGAAAATCGTGATTAGTTTTCTTCCTGTATGTTTTTCTCAAAGTATAGCAATGCAAAAATTTCCAAAACTAAACGAACATATTTTAAATTACAATGAAATCACATTAAAATTTTTATGAATTTTACATTTTTCTAACATGTTCGCAAGATGCCACATATGACTTTTTTCGCAATCCTTCATCCACCTTGTACTCAACAATTGTAAATAACTGAGGAAAATGAATTTTCCATGTATTCGATTGGGGGAAACAGGAAATTTATACTTCAATGTTGACCATTCTTTTGCAGATCCATTCCATACGGCCATGCAACATAAATATTTGGATTTGATACCAGATGCTGTTTGTTACGCAGTTTTTTTTCAATCAATGCAAATGTAATCTTATGGGAAAAATGAAAATTCTTAGCAATAATAGAAAGGTAGCACAAGGTGGAGCCAAGTTCCATGTTTAATGCTGGTATTTTGCAATTTAAGTTGATTTATTTGTAAATAATAGTTAGATGAGATATGATGCCAATTCGCTAAAACATATAAGTTAATAGGGAAAAAATTAAACAAAGAATGTTTCCATTGGATATGACCTAAACAACTGCATGCCATTTTCTACCTAATCCATATAGCAATTCTACCCAGTCCATATAATTAGCAAAGCTAAACTTTTTTCAAACATATTGACAAGTAGAAATTAAGTATAAAATAAAAAATGCCAAGCTCCATATGAGTAATAGTTAAAAGGAAAGGAAAAGATAGTATTCAACCTTTTACAGACATTAATTAATGTAATAAAAATAATTTCAAATACAATTAAATGAATATATAAATGTATTTTGCTACAATACCTTCCCGATCTTTCACACTCACTGTGAGAAGATCAGCAGCTATATTTGCCTCTAATCTCATTCAGAAGAATGGCAAGATGTCAGAAATACATGTATCCTTGATAGGTAGAAAAGGTGTGTGACAGGGCATTGCATCCTATGAAAAAAATTGAGGGAAGGCTACCACATCCTGTGGGAGTAACTGCATCCTAAAAATAAGGAACTATGAGGAGAGAATGGTGTGTCCTACCAAACAACTTTCAGGGGAGGACGAAGAAACTGTGGATGGAATTGAAGTGCATCATGCAAAAGGAACTGCAGGGAACTGGAGGGATGCTTGCCAAGAAAGGAACTGTGGGGAGTGAATGGTGCATACAACGACAGAAACTGAGGTGGGGAGAAAGCTCCTTTGCTTCACAGATTTACATGGTCGAAAATTAGGGAAAGTACATAGTAAATATACATAAATAGTACACGATTGGGTGAGGAAGCAACTTCAATTTAAGTTGTAGTCCCCACCCATATGTTTGAAGGCATACCGTAAGAGTCAGGCGAGGGATGGGGGAAGTCAAAGAACAAGGAGTCTTATGTGACATAAGACTTGTTGCAGGGATGATTTTTCTGTATGGACAGTGGCGGCAGTGAATACACCTTACAACACCCACTGAGCAAATTTAGTGTACCTCAAAAAGGGGAAGTTAATATGATATGCGATATATACAAAAAAATATCTCAGCTTTCTGGTAAATATCATTTCGAACCTTTTTGCTTATGTTCATTTGTAAGGAAAGACCATACCATACTTTGCTGTGTGTAACTTCATACAGTAACACCCAATGAAAATGGAAGAAAAATTCATACTCAAGTGCGACTGGATGAGAGGGGTGGTTACAAGAGAGGATGGGTTTATATTAGAAAGGAAGGGGCCAAGTGGGGTCACTTCAAGTAGCCTATCAAGCCCTTTTGACCCCTCTTAAGATTTTAAGTATTCTCCCTCCCCTCACACTTTTAAGCCATTCATGGTCTTGATTAACCATCCCATTTTACTCACGTCCCACATAGTCCTTACCACCAAGGTAAATCAGACAGTGAATACTTGGAAAGTAAAAAGCAGAGAATCTGATTGAACAATATCAAGTGTAATTGCCAGGATTGTCATATACCAGACCAGCCTTAAAATGTATACTCCATGAATGCCTTATTCCAATAGAAAAATGAATTTTAATTCTGAATTTCAAGGAAAGCCATGACACTAATGAAACTAGAGAGCCATACTAGTAACTAAAAAAATTAATAGCAAAGCAAAAAATATTTTTTGGTGAAATATTGTCCATAAACATTCACTCTAATTTATCTGAACCACTTGAATATGAATACACTCCCTAGAAAATTGGGGGACATCAAGAAAAGTATTAACGACATTGAAAACTTAATTTTGCATTCCTTGGGTTTCATTTCTGGATTGTGAAATGATTTGAAAACAGTACACTATAAATCTTAATTTTTTATTGGAATATTTTGACTAGAGTTAGGGATTTAATTACAATGAGAGACATTCCAATTCTGCAATGAGATCCATGTGTTTGAAGTCCTCAGGTGAATTAGTAAACCTGGCCAATAGGTTGTCTCGCTTTTCATTATTTTCTCCATAATAGAGTTGAATTTGGTTCGCAAGACATGTGGCTTCTTTGGAATCCTAAAGCATTAGTTAATAGTATATCACTATGAATGCTAATGTAATTGGTCACTTAGATCACTCAACATTTTATCTTCATTTGTTATAAAATTAATAATTTTTTGAGCATTAAAATATTCATTAGAATTTAGTGTAATATTAGAATTTAAACTAAATGTTTAAATCCTTGAAATATCACCTCATTGTTAGATTGACTTTGGGTCTTAACCATCTACCAACAAATACAATCAATATTTTAAAACATTAATTCTATAAAGGTACAGTTTAATTATGTCTCCATACTATATTATTAAATTCCAAATTTAAAAGGAATGATAAACAACTTACCAAAATATTTTTATCAAACTCTCCTCTCATTAACACGATACCTTTTTCTTCCATTACCTCATCATAGTAAACCATCGTCAAACATTCTGGTGCATTCTCCTTAAAAGCCTAAATAGAATCATAATGATATTTAATATGCACAATTCATAATTCACTCATGCCAAATATGCAACCTATAATGACTCACCTGATAATTAATCAGAGATGTGAAATGTACTTCATTATTAAAGAATTGAAGCATGATAAATTCATAGCCCTGTGATCTTGGAAGAGGGAGAACAAACTATAAGAAAGAAAAAAATATATATATACATATAATATTGCTTATTCTATAGTGAAACTGGAACAAAAGGTGCTCCAGAAACCAAAAAAATTGCTCACTTACAATAGGATGCACTTTACATTTCTGTCGAATATTCAAGTAAATATCTTTCGGTACTACTCCAGCTAATCCATCCTTGCTGATAAAATACTGGGTCCAAATCTGAAATTAAAGCATGGCTAAAATTACATTTTGCTATTTGGTAGCTATTGTACTGTACGTGGAGACATAAGAGAATAAGTGGTGCTTGAACTGTCATAAGATTTTACGGAAAGGTTACTTATATCAGCATTACATGAGGAAGAGGAATGGATGGGTTTTGGCAAGAAGTGGGAAAGGGTAGTGGGAAAAATAAATTTTTCAGATATCACTAGCTCAAACAATTAGAAATAGGAACTGTGAACAACCTCATACTAGAAAATGCCAAATAGGAGTGTGCAGAGCAAGATTTTTTCTAACGAATCGAAGGTCAATTCCCAATTTATGAATACCAATTAACTAATCTAACCAGGCATTTTTCCATTAAGGAACATTATTAATCACTTTAACAATTAATAATTTATAAATGTGTGAGCATTCAGGGAAGAGTTATGCATGGAGTAAATAAGGCCATTTTGTGAGCAATGGCAATTGCGGGATTTTCTTAGTTTTAAAATTAAAAGTATGGCATTAATTGCAAAATATTATGCCTACATAATTTCCTGCTGAAGTCTACTGCATATCTTCTGCTGGTAAAAAATAACAGCAAAGTGAAATGGTGGAAGTAAATACAGGGTATAAAACAAAATTCACAAAATTTTAATTTTTTATTTTAAATCGACGATTTTACAGTTGAAAGCTGTTACTAGTATCAATGGATATACTTATATTTAGCAAGCAATGAGGCAATTTTTCTAAAGGCAAAGTGGGGGCATATATTTATACTGGTTAATGTTGGCAAAATGATTCTACAAATAAGGTAAAAAAGTGAGTTTATAATTTGTTCAGTGACATTAACTTCAGGTATAAGATATCTATGGAAAGAGTGATGTCTAGTCTATTTCCTTAGTCTTCATAGAATTTAACAGTGTAGTATTTGCAGTGAAATATGAGATTGCACTTTATGCATAAAAATGCCACTTCAAAAACTCATACATATTCACAAAGCATCTTTTTAGGTTTCCAAGGATCACCTCAACCTAGTAAACCTCTTTTCATTATAAACCTCTTGATATTGTATGGAAGGCTTTGCCCTGCCCCCAAGGAATGTTTTAAATTGGAAAAACCTCTCTAATTCATACCCTCTTTTTTTTGCAATCCTTCACATACCATAATAGTAAGTTTACACCATGTCGAAAAATTAACTCTTTCTTACACTGTGTTGATCTTTTTCCACGAGGTCCTTTGCATCACGCCAAGCCCAATGCATTCAAATTCTCTTATTCACAATTCACCCCTTAATACAAAGCATTCTCTGCCAGCAGAGAATGTGATGCATTTGATCCTTGCAGGGCCCAATTATGCACTTTCAAGGCTAATTCCTCCCTGCCCATGCAACTACGTTCGTTTCCCAAAAAGGTTTCAGTACCTACTTAATAGCTGTTGGAGCTGATTTTTTTTAAATAAATGAAAAAGAGAGATATTTCAACATATTTCCCTTTCATAAATAATTAATGTTATTTTATATTACGCACACATGCATAACATATTATAGGCAGTCCCAGAGTTATAAATATTTATGGATAATAATATGGAGTTATTAATACAAATGTAAATTTATACTTATTTAGGTGACAGTCATATTCAAAAAGTTGCTACTGATTCGGTAATTTTCAAATGCAAGCACGGAAAACATAAAATGTTTGGTCATATATCTACTTGCAAAAAAAGATTGCTTGGCTTGAGTTTTTAAAGTGATACAGAAAAACGAACCAGTCCAGTTTTATAATCCTCCTAATGAATTTTCATTAATATAAATGAATTTTTTATGTGAAATTTGCTAAAAAAAATTCCTCGTCACAAATGCAGGAAAATTTATACAACTTTCAGTGATGTGCATCAAGTTGTCACTGGAAAATGAAATGTGATCAGATTCACTATAAGTTATCATCTCCTTACTCATATCTTCCCAATGCCTGGAAGGTCTACAGTTGGGCAGGGGGAGGAGAGGGTAGTTTTGGGGAATAACTTGTTTAAAAAGGAATTGCTGCTCTTCAAAGACTGCTCATCTATTGTTTTAGTGGTAACACCAGATTTTTCAGTGGTTCTTTGTCAATTGCTAGTAGTAGTATGGAGAACAAACTTAGGTTTTAGATTTAGCAAAAATTATAAATCATTTAAGGTTGTTGAAGAATGAACGAAAATAAAACTGAAAACAGAACAAAAAATGGACTATCATCATCTGCTTTGTTCTCTATTTTTAATAAAATGGAAGAATTAGGACTGCCTTCACAATAAAAAAAATATTGTGAGAAGTAGCAAGAAACTGCCTCAGGCTGATAATACCACATTGGAATCAGTGTCATTTGAATGCTTCCGTCAGCAATCATCAGAAGGGGTTCCAACCAGCAGTACCATGAACAAAGCAAAAGTTAGCTCAAAGAATATAAACAGAACATTTTTAAGGTACTGACAGCTGGTTAAATAAGTCTAAAAGAAGAGGAATTTTGCTAAATCATATCAGCAGAAAATCAACTTATGTCAGTTTAGAAGCAATGGAGGATTAGGTCTCAATTCTAAATTCCATCCAGGAATAATAACAGGCAAAGGTGATTTACCTTCATGGAGGAAATGTTTTGTGAAATTTCTGTGATTTTTTTTAACTTATGCAAAGATAAGAAAGCCCTTATATAAATTACTACCATAAAAAACTTGGGTCAAAAGTTTTGCTACTGAGCTATTTTATTTGTTGCCAAATGAAAGAGTAACAACCCTTATGAGGTGTTGATAACTAGACTGGTTGGGAATACAGAAGGAATACTGTTTTTAATTGTCTGAGTTGAAGGTCAAGGGGAGGAAGATTGCTGCATTGGCAGCACTTTGGTGATTAGAAGTTTCAAAAATAATTAACAAACTATGCACCCCAATGCTTATGGAATGTACATTAAAATGGGAGGAAAATTTTCCCATAAGAAGTAAAGAAAAATAAATAAAAACCTATTACCTTTTCGATTTCTTCTCTCGTTTTATCCTTGATTAAATCCACTTTCATTAGGTCATTTAAAGCCTATATATAAGAAAAACAGAGATGGGTTAGAAAAGATTATAACTAGGTACGCACTTCTAAAACTATTTTCTATTCACTTTAGCACTCTGAACCACTCTTATGTACACCCAATTAAAGGACAATGGAAAATGAGGGACCCTGAATATTAAATTTTCAAAATTCTCGCACCCTCTTCCATTTGTACATGCCAATGTACTTCAGGCATGAGGCATAATTTTTAAACACTTCCTGAACTAATACACAAATACAAAGGAGGTTTACCTTGAAATTTTTGCCTTACCCAAAGGTTCTGAACTCGTATCACCAGTAATAAGCCACCTGTGATATGAAATCACCTATCAGTTCCACTCCGATTCTGTAACATCAAAAAGTTATGTTCTCAACCCTAAATTGGCTGGTTAGACATCACTGCCTCAAGTAGGAGTTGATATGTTTACATTTTTGAACAGCTGTTATCTAACAGTATGTCTCGTGATTTTCAATTCTTGCAAGTCATTTATTTTCATCATTTGCATAAAGAAAACAACTATGAATGGAGAAGGCAAGTATTTCATTTCCAACATCTTTGGAATTGACACCACATAATTTATTTCGTGGCAATATTTTTTGTTCAGTATACATATCAGGATGTTTAAATTTATGAGCCCAATGAATATTTATTCACGAAAGATATAAGTATATATATATATATTGATATTTACCCAGTGCGATTATCTTCATTTCTGGGATAAGGTATGCACTGTTTTGATGAAAAAGGCAACATTCATATGCATCTATAAACATACATACATGTGTACAAGCAAAAGTCAATGGATTTGCATGCTATTAATCAAATAAAAGAGCATAATTGGCCCAACCTCCACTTGCACATGAGCTCCATGATTATAAGGAAACAGAAATTGCACGTTTTGTTATTAATTAATTGGGTCCCAAAAAGATTTAATCACATAAAATATGCTTGACCCTCATGTGATCCACCTCAATCTTAACTCAGTGGGTCATATTAGGCCTTTGTTTACTCATAGGTGCTGATAGCCCTGTTACAGTTTTATCATTGCTAAGTATATAGACAATTTGCAAAGTCTTGTAGTTCATTCATGCAGAACCTTCTAATGAAAATAAATCTGGCCCAATAGTTATTTCATCATGCAGTTTAGAATGTTAATTACAGTTAAAAATGTTTGTAGATTGTCTTGTTTGCACATTCAGACTCATTTCCAAGCAACTTTTAACAATAATCATGGCCATCAATAATTTTATCAAACAACTCACCTCCTTAATAAGCCTTAAATTTTATTTTTACTGAGGATACAGAGGGGATGGACAAGATATTGGATTTGCCAAGATTTATGGATTTGCCAAGTCTCAGTGATTCTTCAAATAAAAGTCCTAGCACAAAACATTTATCAACTTTTGCTTGCACAATAAAATAATCTTCACAAAACAATCAAGCAATAATTTATTTAAATTTATGATTTAAGGTTGCATTCCCTGTTCTCTAACAGAAACTTCCCTTTCACCGGA
This sequence comes from Calopteryx splendens, assembly GCA_002093875.1. NCBI lineage: Eukaryota > Metazoa > Arthropoda > Insecta > Odonata > Calopterygidae > Calopteryx > Calopteryx splendens. Next base: position 151,202 of record LYUA01000093.1, read on the forward strand.
CAGAAATAGTGACAATTCTATCATAATATTATACTTCAGAAGACATATACTTCCTTGGTTTTGCACTAGATTATATCGTGTCATTTAACATTAGCCCTTAAATAGTGTTATTTACACTCAATGATCCCTTACTTACTCAAGTTCTAACATGATTTGAGATGATTGCAAGGAAGAAGACGACCTTGTTTACATAATACAACCCGATTCTCAATTTACGATCGAACATCTTCAACCTCATTTTGAATTGGCTGATGTCCATCAACCAGAATCACATTGTTGTATGGCAAAGATTTCCGTACACCTCAATACACATCACTCACCAAGAAATTTCACTTCCCAGAGGCAAAATTGCCATAATTGGTAGGGGCTTAAGCTTTTCAGTGGTGTTTTGGTGATATGAATCATCCCAAATACAGAATATGACTATGAATATAATCCAAACTGATTAGGTTTACTTAATTAATGCTATGAGTGCAACATTTTTTCCATCACAAAAATTCAATACTGGACATTTTGATTATTTATATCATTATATAATTCAATCAATATGCATGCTAATGTAACTAATACATGATAGATATAAATGCTAAGGACTCGAAGATAAAATTTAATAACAGGGAAAAGTAATAAGAATCTTGAAATCATTATCATTATTTTATTCCACTGATCTAACCCAAAATATAAACTTGAGTCGAAATAGACAAAATCTCATGACCAGTATGGCATTGTCATATTGCAATGCCAATTTCAATACAACTAAATAATTTTGTATTTATGGATATTCAACCACAAGGTAACTTAACCCGTTCTCGGTCACAGCATTTTCGGTTTTCGTGCCCAGAAAGCTCACGGCTTATTTTTGAAA